>JANHFO010007761.1:41121-51888 GCA_032468095.1 Pareas carinatus
AATAATAATAATAATAATAATAATAATAATAATAATAATAATAATAATAATAATAATAATAATAATAATAATATTATTTGTATCCTGTCCTTCTCCCAAAGGACTCAGGGCGGCTTACGGGCATGTAAAAATACAAACGACATAAACACTAAAAACATATTTTAAAATACTAAATCGAGCCTGAATTAAAAGGGGAGCAATAAAATAATTTCCCAAATAAATAAGATTTATTTGCCTTTAAGCATATTTCTCATTCTTCCTTCACTAGCTTTTTTTAAAAAACAATTGTAGTTAATGATAAATTAACTATTCTCCTTTAGTTCATGTTAGCACTAACAGCGAGAGAATCGCAAAAATGCAGGACTATCTCAATAATATATACTGTTTGCTATCCTAAGAAAGAGTTGTACATGCCTTTTTCTAAGTCATTTTTATATTCACAGGCAGCACAGAAATATAGAGACAAAATAAATGAGTTGAACTGACTGTGGGATACCTCACAAAGGCAAGGCTAGAAAACCACAGGAGCATATTGAAAAAAAGAGGGGAAAAAACCCAATTCTGCTTCTGTTATAGAAGCTTGTATGACTGCATAAATTTCTCCAATAGACCAGAGACATTTCTTGATGGAATTACATCTGTTCCTTTTTCCTTCAATTTCAGTATTCTGCCCTGGATTTTCTTAATGAATGTAATTATATAATTAACTTTTGAGGAAAACCCTGTCCCTGTGCTGTTGTTTGCATTCATTGAAGAGCATCAAGAGCCATAATTTTCTTATTTAAACTTAAATGAACTGCAACATTATAAATGGATTAACCATTCAGTTTCCCTTCTTTCACTGTTGGATATCTGCTTGCTACCAAGATGAGAAAATAAAAAGGCTTTTCTACTAGCTATCTTTATTTTCATTGGCTAAATGTTTTCACCCCCTGCATTTCTTAACAGTGAACCATAAAGGTTCTGGCAGCATAGATATTCATTAGAAGCCAGGAGCATCACAAAAGCCCAAAGATACTATTCATTCTTCGTTTCTTGAAGGCAGTAATCTATGAGAATTATTTCAAGCAGGCCTTCCTTCAACATTGTGATGCCTGGTGTTGTTCCTGCTTTCTACCCTCTCCTTTTGCTTTTCAAACTGCATTGTGCCCACCAGTTGTGACCTAATTAAATGCTCGTTTCAGTTGAATCAAAAGTAACATTCCCATAGCACTTAGCTACCACAGAATCAAAAGTATATATATATATATATATATATACCATACCCTTGATTATCTCAGCAAATCTCAGCTATATGTTTAAGGAAGATAACAAGAGGATCACAATGGCTAAAAAATGGCTGAAGAGTAGACAGAACTCCTTGAGATGTGTATGCTACTTAGTTGGATTGAATGACCTGATGTGGTCATGAGGTTCCATTCTGCTTAGAGGGTGATGCAAAGTATCTATATCTTTCTATGGAATGAAAAATATTGTAATGCAGGGAGCTATGGACTCTGCAAAATATGGAAGGAGAGACCAATGTTTTCTTGGAAATGGGTGCAGTACTTTCCCCCTCAGTCTCCAATACATTTGTGGGAGATCTTTTGCTTTGCTTTGGGTTTTTCGGGTTTTAAACTTACCTGAATGTTTAATTTCTTCCTTTTGCTCTCCATTGAAAATTGGAGAAAACTGTAGTTCTAGTTTTTGGCACTTTATCACTAGGTTTAACTGGTTCCAAGTGACTATGAAAATGGATCTAAATGAGACAGATCAGCTGTGGATTGTCCACCATTCTATTAACAGCAGGGAAGGAAACTTGACAAAATCAGATATTACTGAACAGGGAACTGTACCTATACAGTTTCCATATGTTTAAAGACAACAATCGGTTCTGGAATCGAAAAATTTGGGGATAATTTCTAATGTTTATGTCATGAAATTACAGTGGAACACTCTGGATTCTCAGTTCCATGGAGGAGGGAATTTCCCTCAAAACAGAAATGGTTGTATTGCTTCGATACGTGTTCACCATAATAAACAAAGTTAAAATTTCATAATAAGAAATGTTTCTATTAATGTGAATCGCATATTGCCTGCTCTGAAATGTGTAGACAAATAAAATTGAATTTGAAATATAACTACAATCACATTAAAGTACAATTGGGAAAAGAAGCATTTTGTTAATTTTAAGAATCACATGAATCTAAAAACATATTCCAAGATTTAATTTGTTCTAAATAAAAGGTGATTTTGAAAGTACACAAAGAGTGTGTAGAGTCTTGATCAAAAGCATTTCTGTCTTGTGATGTGGAGTTGCTGACTCTGTTCAGATCAGAATAGTTAAAACAGGAAAGAAAATTGGGAAATGTGTTTATTTACATTAGTTATTTTCTGGAATGGAACCAACATTTCCAAATAAACATGGAGTGTTTAATGACTGAAAGCATGATAGAAGCGAGCTTCTATTAAGCTTCAATTTGAGGCAAAAATACTTAAAATAATGTGCTGCAACTTGGCTCCTAAGCCAATACACATAAGAACTAGATTATATAATATACCACCTTTGAACATTTCTAAGCTAATGCTCTTTTGGTTGAGAAAGAAAAATTATTATTCAGAACAACCGCTAATGAAGAATCTGGAATTTTGTGTATGTCGCACAAATACCTCTTTACTCTGTGATTTGATTATCAGGCAGACTGATAACATTACAGTTCACTATTTTTTATACAGAAGGTGGGAATAATCGGATCCTTGGATGCTGCTGAACTGTCAACTATCTAGTCATCATGGTCAGTGACAATGAAGCTGGCTGTTATACATCAGTGAATCTGAACATCATAGGTTCCCTATTCTTGATTGACTAATATAATGATTATTTTCACCCCAGAATACTTTTGTTAGTACTGTAAAAACATAGATTGTGTGTAGAAGAGATTAACATGGAAGCTGTAAACAGCATTCAATGTACAGTAGTTCCAAGGAATAATAAACTCTGTTAGGAAACTGAAGTTTCATTCTTTGTGGTTGACAAGATGTTTCTCAAAATTAAATAGTCAAAATCATCTGGAAACATCTGGCTTGCTTTATTCTTTTCATATTGGATCTCCTTCTGACAATTGAGGAACAATACACAGCTAAGTAGGATAACAAGATAAGGAATTAATAAACCTAAAACTGTTTCTCTAGAGAAGTGTGACAATCACTGCCCTCTTGAATGTTTCCTTTTTGTTTTTGTTTTTTTTTGGGGGTGGGAGCAGGCCATTGTCTTAGTAAGTGGAAACCACTTCATAACTTTCCTGTGAAAACAGAAATATTGCATGCTTGTGAAACTCTGTGTGTGGCAGTAGAATTGCAAAGACCAGAACTTCCACATTTGTTTCTCATCACTTGGGAAAACTTGCTTCTCTTAGTTCAATAAAAATGTTGAATATAAAGCTCTGTTTAACCACTGAGCTCTCACATGATTTGGAGTGGCCAAAATGAGAACTGAGAGTTTTCTGTAAAGGACTATTTCAACATTGACTTCACAATGAAATTCGTAGAAGTATTTGTGTAATGGTTGCCTTGTAAAAGGGTAACAAGGCACGTAAGAGCTAATTGTGGTAGCTAACCATTCAGGAAACATTAGTTTTGCTATTTTTATGTTCCCTCTGGGTATATTTATGCTAAACTTATTTTAAGTATTGGCTTAAATATACAGAACACACAGTTCATTTCACCACTCATTGGCTTATAGCTTCTGATTGCATCAACCAACAGTTATTGAAACCAAATAAAGCATGTCCTAATTACTATTATATTCAGTATATTCAGTATATAATATATATATATATATATTACTATATTATATATATATATATATTACTATTATATACTCAGCTAAATTTTTATCTCACCACAATCTTATAACTCTTTATGGTTATGCTATAACCACATAATAATACAGTGGCTGAATGATGCTGTAAAAATCTATTGACAAATAATGGGAAACTGACCTCTATCGTGCATGTTGTAAAATGTAGGACTCAGCCTTCATTTATCCTTATACTTTATCTATCCTTATATCAATATAATAAGATGCAATGAAAACAACAATAAAAGAATATACAGCACATATAAAGTGAAAAAAGTGGCAGAAAAAAATGACCATCAAAAATAATTAACACCATCACAGAGTCACCTAGCTTCCTGACCCAAATTCCTACTTGGGAGAAGCTGTGGGAAAGCAATGTCATTCTATGCAATTTAGAAATCTATATGTTCAGATTCATGGGAGATGATGAGATAAGTTGGCAGGGCCAATTGCTATATCCTATTTCATGTATTTCTACCTTTACAACATCTATGATAGTGCATACAACAGATCTAACAGATCTAAAAGATCTAAGCTAGTGCATGCAACAAAAGCTAACTATAACTATAAGTGTCATACAGTACAATAGTTAGGAAGTGAAAATGAGTTGTAGGTCTCTGGTGAATGAACATTAAAGACAAGTTTAGATGTGTTGTAAAATATTCAAGCTTTGAAAAAAGAGACTTGGGCAATTATTCTTGGTGGAATTTGTTCTCTTTTCTATTTTTGCTGTTGTCTTGGGCCCATCTTTCATGCTCACATACAGGGGACTGCTGTTTAGTCCTTTAACGTTTAAGGAGAAAATAATTATTGGAATTTATTTATTCATCCAAAAGCAGGTCTTTTGACACTTGGTTGGAAGAAGATGGATGAACTTTCTTGTTCTGCATGAACTGTAAGAAAACCAAAATTCAGCATGTTGTTGTTGTTATGCTATATTACTTTTCCAAACAAGGATACATTGTGATGTATACTCATTAAAGTACTAGAAACCAAATCTATCACAAACATAAAGGAAATGGAAGGCCCAAGTACTAACATTTATTTACTCACCTAATACAGGTACCTCTGCAATGCAAAGAAGTAATGATGTATGACTTTCAATACAATCTTATTTACCTCTGTTTACTGCTGAATTCAGTAGAGCTGAATTTGTGTATAGAACTGTGGTTTTAAACTCCAAATACCCATTAGCTAAAATCAAAAATGTTTTCTTTAAATTGGCTATGTAATAGAGGACATGTTTTTCATGGAAAAGATATTTGGTTTAGTTTATCTAAATCAAAAATAAAAGAAGTTCCCTCTTTACCATCTAAACAATGGCAGAAAGATATATCTATGTTTATAAGGCAAGAGGGGAAAATGAAGAGTTAAATATAAACTACTTCAGGATACAAAAAACTAAGCAGGCTTGGGACTGATTTGAACTTTGTTTTACAGCCTGCTGGCTAGTTTGGATGAAAGTGTGTGTTTTGCTGAGAAAGAAAATTAGGATTAGAAGAATCAGATCTGAGGTTCAGAGGGAATGGCTTTCTGTGCTATGATAAAAATGAATGTAGATTATACGAATTATTCTATTAGAAATTCCATATTGAGAATATGGAACAGATATAAACTAAACTGTGCCTGAAAGTGCCTTTATGGGTTACATCACAAGAAGAACACAGGAAAGAAGCAGTAGTAGAGAAAAAATGGACTTAGCAAGAGTTGTTACAGCAAGAACGTGGAGGACATAAAGAGATGAAAAGAGGAATTGCCTGCAGAGGGATTTACTTTTCAGTGGTTTTCATATGCACAGTTAAAAATTTAATATAGATGGTAGGACACTTGAAACCGAGGAGCAGAAGATAGAATCTGAAGTTGAACTATATACAAATAATGAACGTACAATTGCTAAGATGCATAAAATCTGTATGATAAAAGGGCTAAGAACTTTAGTTGCATATATTGTTGAAACAGTTGGAAAATATATGGTTAAAAGGATTGAAATTTACATTGCCATAATCTAAAAGGGAAATTTATGAAATGATGTACCATTGGTATATCTTTCCAGAAAAATTACCTAGAAGGTATAAAGACACTTCAAATCACACAACATGTCTTTATTATAGTCTTGGAGTAGCTGCTGTCAATATTGTTTTGATGATCAATGTCGCTATTTTATTTATTATTAATTTGGCCTTTTCAAGGGTTAGTTGGTCTAAATATTCAGCAAAAAACCCAAGGCTGAAAAGTTCTTCAATGCAGGTGGTGACAGGGAGTTTGGCAGCTGTCTGACAAAAGCAGAGGCATTGGGTCAAACATGATTCTAGGTCCTGTTCTAGGCCTAGACGTTAATATTTGGCATGTTAGCTTCAAACTTCAAGTCTCCATTAGTGTTGAATTTTGAGGTACTGAACAAAGTTCTAAGAAAATTAGATCAAGTGGTTTCATAAGCTCTTAGATTTGCATATGGGCCAAGTATCTCATGTAATAGATGGGAAGCTGTTTTAGCCATAGTTTGATTGCTGCTGGAATGTAATTTGCCCCCTGTTGCCTATAAAAATTAATTATTGCTAGTCCTTTTGGGCAGTAGAAGTGAAATAATTTACCTGGGCTTTTAATTTCCTGGAGGCCTGAAACATTATGCCCAAGCATTTAAAACAGTTGACTTTCTCTAGGGGAATCAATTCCACTTTTGCTTTTATCTATTGCTGAAAAAAACACCAAAAGTTTAGATTTATCACAGTTGATTACTGCTTGTTTCTCATTAGGATGCCAAAAAGAGAAGAACTGCATCATCAGCATAGAGTAGAAGTAGATGATTTCTATCGGCTAATTTAAGCACATGGAATTAATTCTCTGAAATATAATATACTAGCTTTTTGTACCTGTGCTATTCTTTTTCTTTCTTTTTCTTTCTTGCTTTCTGTTTTTTATTTATTCTATTTATTTATTTTTCTTTCTTTGTTTGTTTCTTCCTCTTTCTTTCTTTCTCTCCCCACTCTCTCTCTCAATTTCTTTATTTTTCTATTTTAATTTAATTATTTCTTACCCTCCTTCCATTCCCTCTTCCTCCCTTCTCTCTCTCTCTCTCTCTCTCTCCCTCCGTCCCTCTTTCCCTCCCTCTCCTCATCTCTTTCTGTCTCTTTGCCCCCTCCTCCCCAATCCTTCCTCCTTCCTTCCTCCCTCCCTCCTCATTCCCATTCCTCCTTCCCTTCTTCAATCCTTTCTTCCTCCCTACACATTCCCATTTCCTTCTTCCTTCCTCCTTCTTCTCCCTTCATCCCTCCCTTCAATCCCTCCCCCTCCCTCTGCCCTTCAGTCACCGGACTTCCCAGCGGGAGCAGAGGGAAGCGAAGGGCAGCGCTGAGGCACCGGCTGTTGTTTTGCTCTTGGTTCCCCGCTGTCTTCACCTATCCACCTTCGGGGGGGCCCAAACACGCATTTCCGCTTCTGCAGCCACTGGCTAGTCCAGGACGATGCCCCGGGATCGCATATCCTCTTCTCAGCTGCTTCTTTTGCCTTGCTCCACTCTTGGCTTGGCTGAGTCCTTTAGCCCATGGTCCTTTCTGCCCTTCCAACTTTAGTCCCCCTCAACGTTCCTGAGGCTCTGCTGGTTGTGTCAGGCGGCGCGGTTTAAACGCAAAATGGCAGCCAGCCTCCTCTGTGGCCGGGCAAGGAGCAAAGCGCTTCTCCTATTGGTCCCACTAGTGCAGATCCAAGCACAGGAGAGAGCGATTATGTGCTGATAAAAGGCAGCAACTGGATGCCATTTCAAAACAGAGTGGGAGGGAGGAACGGGGAAAAGCGCCATTTTAAAGTGTGGCTGGCCATTTGGGCCGTTTGAAAGTGTGACGGCTATGCTTGAAAGTGTTACATTTTTTTTGCATGTAGTCCCTTGTGCATGTGCAGCTGCCAATGGTTTGCCAATTGGCTCCTCCCGTTTGCAATAAATGTTTAATAACTCCTTTAAAAATATTTTTTAGAGAAATTTTTGTTGTAGTTTGCTCCTAGATGGAAACCAAATGTATGTAAGACGTGTCAGTAGTGCAGCTTTTATGGTTTTTGAGATATAGTGGTAAGTCAGACATCAGTGAGTGGCAAGTGAATGATGAATGAATCATTTTTCAGGTTTATTACTCTAGATATATAAATATATATCTCCAATTTATTGTATAGCTTATTTATTAGAAGCAAGAATCTTTCGTGCACAGAGACTGTGTTTAACCCTTGAGATATTATCAAAGTTGCCTTGAAATCAATGAAAGCTATATATAGATTCAAGTCAATTGATTTCTATATTTTCTGCCAGAGGTCAAAACACTAAGCCAGTGGTTCTCAACCTTTTCTTCACCCCCTCTAAATGTGCACCTTTTGTTGCTATGGTCCATGACCATGGATCCCCAAGTCTTAATTCAAGATTTAAATCATAACATCTCTTCAAGCATTCATGGGCCCCCTGTGATGACATTGTGGGCCCTTCAGGGTCCACAGACCACTGATTGAGAATCACTGTGCTAGGCAATGGTCTGTAATGGATCATCTCAGTTGAAACTCTACTTGCTCAGAGTCTATTATTCCTTTATCTATTGCCCAGGTTTGCTGTTTGATGAATAGATACCTGGCATGTAGTTTGCTAATGATGTTCAATAAATAAATGCGCCTAAAATTAGTTTGGTCATTCCTATCACCATATATGGAGTTATTGTATATATAATAATAATCAGTATATATTAGCAGCCACTCCTGGGGACTTTACCACACATAAGCTGGCTAATTAGATTTTTAACTTCCTTGCATTTGCCGGGGGGGGGGGCATAGTGGTAGGGAAGATAAAGATACATCCATCACGTTAGATAGCAATAAAGGGTTTCGAAGGAAGGCACATGAACGGGTGTTATAATGCAATTGTGTAATGCTCTTATGGGAACAATTTGTTATAGCATACCATAATAGGGAATGATTTTTGGACTTTATAGTTTTGATTAGTTGTGACTATTATCTCTGATCTTTTTTCTCTCTCTCTCTCAGAGCAGAGCTTTATGTTGTCTTTTCTGCTCTTTTAAAATTTGGGTCAAGTGTGGTAAAATGATCTTCAGTGAGTAATCCAATAAAGCTATTTTGGAAGCAATACAAAATTTGTCAAACTAACTCTGAGAATGTCAGTCCCTCCTGATCTAATTAGTCTTCATCTTTGCTACAAAAGGTTGAAGCATAACTATGAGAATGTGATAGACATCTAATATTTTGCTATCCTGTAGGCAGTTCGGCCTGAGTGTGCCCCCAAAGAGGGTTAACTAGAATGCAGCTCATTCTGCTAAAGGAAACCATTGGGTTATCCTATCTTCAAGACAATCATTCTATCTGATCACCTAACAGCCTCCCATCAGGCATTTTAAATGGGCCTTAACTAGGTTCTTATATAGACTTTGGCTAAATTTGCAAGTGAACGTTAGGGGAAAGTGGATGCTTTCAGATCCAGGAAATTTAATATCTATATTAAATAATCTAAGCACATTTCTATAATCTAGAAATTGTTAAATATTCTATAACTTGTGAATTGACAAGAATATGTATTGTCCTGGGAAATTATTTTGGACAGAGCCATTTAACTTGTGGAGGCAAGGCCTATTTATGAGATGTAACAACCTAATGCCAGCTAGGTTATATTTTTTATACTTGTAAGATTTGGGTAAAAATTATCATTCACTTATTTCTTTAAGAGGATAGGCATTGAAATGTCCACATAGATCTTATCTTCATTATTATAACCGGCTCCTCACCTATTCAAATAAATGTAGATAAGAATTTATTTAAGCAAATAGTGAGAAAAGTATCAAGCTGGTTCTAGGTTTGGGTAACCAGTGAGTGGAACTGCGAGGGAAAAACAGAAATTAATACACAGTAAGGAAAATTGATCAAAGACTAACAAAGCTACTACAGCATTGTCCAACCGAATTGAAAGTTATAAATAGATCAGTCTCCTACCCCCTGAGGCTAGGCTGTGCAATGGCTAGCAGAGAAAAAAAAACTGGGAACTGAAAATTGCAAATCTAGCTATATACCGTATCATCCCCCCACACACACTCTCTCTAATTGGGACAGAAATCCAAGAAAATAAAAGTCTGATTGCTTGGGGGCCCATCCAGCTATGTTCAGGGCTCCTTTGGAGAGAATTCATCTACAAGGAGAAATAGCAAGGTATAAATGAAGCACCTGTTGAATAAATGCAATCATGATCTATACAGGAGGAACCAGTGGCGTTGAGTCTATACTTTGACTACCCTGTTCTTTAGAGGCCAGTTGTAAAGGATTATCACCTCTGGTCTAATCATCTGAGACTTCTAGAAGAATTGTGCTATGTTGATCGAATTTGTGGTTCCCTTCTTTTGTCTGTGTTTTGGGCTGGAGCAGTGTTGAGTGAATCAGTTGCACAGTCACTGACATTATCTGCTTCAAATCTGTATAACTGTTTGCTGTTCTTGGAGATGGAGTGCCAGTGCCAAACAATTGAACTAGTTCCTCCTCATCCTCCATAGGGTCAACTGATTGTCTAATATTTCCTTTAATTAAATTGAGGGTTGTTATGCCTCCTGGGCTTATCTGGTCCTGACCTTGGAGTTGATGGAACACTCTGCTGTGTAGGTAGTTGCTGGCTGAAATTATGAACTCTGGGGTTTATACCAACCTCCCTCGCAGGTTTGGCTCTCCTCCCAGAATTCAGCAGAGGCCATACAATGCTTTGTAAAAGAATAGGTATGATTTGAAATCCTCTTACAAAATTTTTAGGTTTAACAATCTTTGAAGGGAGTATGAAATGCCTAAAAGTCAATATTATTTTTTTGAGTTCATGCCATCTGAGAAGCTAGTAATGTTCTGTAAGTTGGCTGGAATATAGTCTATGGCAGTGAGCCTTAACATCTTAATGTTAAGGCTCACTGCCATAG
>JANHFO010007763.1:14337-27564 GCA_032468095.1 Pareas carinatus
GAAACGTCGCCAAGAAACTCGCAATCTTACACGGGGAAAAACCCGAACATGCTCAAACTTACATATATATATATAAAATTTAACAAAAAAAGAATCCCATCAAATTTTGTTTATTTGTGTCACTGTTGCAGGGAATTTCTGTGATAAAAATGAAACTTTTGCCAAGAAAGGTTCAGATGATATAGGCAGTCCTCAACGTACGACCACAATTGTGCCCAAAATTTATATTGTTAAGTAAGATGATTGTTAAATGAATTTTGCCCCATTTTTGAACCTTTCTTGACAAAGTTGTTAATTTAATTTATTTTAATTTAATTTATTTAGATTTATATACCGCCCTCCTCCTGAAGGACTCAGGGCAGTGAACAGCCATTAAAAATGCAACATATACAAAAGCTAAAAACCAGCTAAAATAAATTATTAACAGGGCCGCTACTAAAATTTAAAACTATTAAAATTTAAAAACTCCCAAACCCCAAAACTAATTAATAAAATAACCCAGAAAAAGGGAAACAATGGGAATTAGGACAACCTGGCGTGGACGAATAGGTATGTTTTGAGGGCACAGCGAAATACAAGGAGGTCAGGAATCGTGCGTATCTCTGGGAGGAGTTCGTTCCACATGTTAGGTGCAGTCATAGAGAAGGCTCTCCCTCTGGGTGTCACCAACTGGCATTGTTTGGCCGATGGCACCCGGATGAGGCCCTCTCTGTGGGAACACATTTAACAGGGGAGATAATGGATGGTAATAGGCGTTACTGTAGGTAGCTAGGTCCTAAGCCATGGAGTGCTTTAAAGCAAGAAACCAGAACCTTGAAGCGCACCCGAGAAACTACCGGGAGCCAGTGCAGCTCATGCAGGAGAGGATTAATATGGAAGCGACTTCTCGCCCCCATAATCCCCCATTTGGTCGCATTCTGGACCAGTTGAAGTCTCCGGGTGTGAACCAAGGGGAGCCCCATGTAGAGACCGTTACAGTAGTCCAGGCGGGAAATGAAGAGGGCTTGAATGACTGTGCATAGGGAGTCCCGATCCAGAAAGGGGTGCAACTGCCGGATCAGGTGAATCTGATAAAAAGCACCCCCCCCGGCCACAGCCATCATATGTTCTTCCAAAAACAGCCATGTATCCAGGAGGACGCCTATGTTGTGAGCCCTTTCCGTGGGGGGGGGGCAGTGTATCGCTCCCAATAGCCAGTGATGAAATGAACTGGCTATATCGGGATGCCGGAAACCACAGCCACTCAGTCTTGGAATGGTTTAGTCTGAACCTGTTTCTCCACATCCAGATCCAAAAAGTAAAGGTTGGAGACAGGACGATAATTCGCTAAAAGAGCCAGGTCCAGGGAGGGCTTCTTAAGGAGGGGTCTTACCACCACCTCTTTCAAGATGGCTGGCAAGAGTCCCACACCCAAAGAAGCATTAACAGCCTCGTGTCACCTCCCAACAAGTCAGTACCAACCAGGAGGGACACGGGTCCAGTAAATATGTGGTTGCATTCAGCCGCCTCAGACACCTGTCCATGTCCTCAGAGTCACAGGGTCAAACTCCTCCCAGATAACATTCACAAGACCTGCCTCCGTCATCCCACCCTAACCTACTCAGTCAGAGTCCAAATCTCTCTGGATTTGATCGATTTTGTCATGCAGATAACATCCAAAATCCTCAGCATGCCCCTGCAAGGAATCCTCCCATGCTCCCTGATGAAGGAGGGAGTGAGTCACTCTAAACAGGGCTGCTGGGCGGCTATCTGCCGACACGATCAGCATGGAAAAGTAATTATGCTTTGCTGCACTAATCGCCTCCAGGTAGGTCTTAATATGAGACCTAGCCAGGGTTCAATCTGATTCGGAGAGGCTGACCCTCCAACTACTCTCTAGGCATCTTTCCCAGTGTTTTAGTTCCCTGAGCTCCTCAGAGAACCAAGGAGCCAGGGCCATTCGACACCGGATCAGAGGCCACAAAGGCACGACCCGATCCAAAGCGTTGCTGGCCGCCCTATCGCAGGCCGCCACCAACTCCTCAGTCGAGCTGTGTATCAAGGCTTCAGGAAGTTAAGTGAATCACTGCAGTTGTTAAGATGTTAAGTTAGTTACACAATTGTTAAGTAAATCTGGCTTCCCTGCTTGCCAAGCATCTGAATTTCGATCACGTGATCACAGGGACATGCAACAGTTGTCAGTGTGAAAAACAGTCATAAGTCGTGTTTTTCAGTGCTGTTGTAAAAATAGATGGATGATGGATGGTAGACAGACAGACAGACAGACAGATAGATGTGCAAGAGAGAAAGAGAGAGAGAGAACTTTGCCATGTGGCAACTTTTTGTTTACTGGTTATAAAGATTTCTCCCTCATGCCCATGTTCAATGATCCTAGCATTTTTTTTGTAAGTTGTCAAAACAAAAGACAAAAATATCTACCCAACCCCCTAGTGAATCTGCTATTTGTACCAGCTCTTATTTCCAAGGTCTTGCTTGACATTCCAGCTGCTGATAAATGATAAATGCTGTTCACTTCGGAAGTAAGTGCCAGTAGAAATAATTTAGATGGTCAATTAGCTCTTTCTGTTCTCTTATCATTTGCTGAGCCTTTATTGAAATAACTGAAGAGCAGCTCTGCCAATATATTGAGGGGAGGTCATTTGTCTTATGGGGGTTCCCCACTCCAAAAGGTTTCAAACACGTTTTAAAAATATTTTCAATTTTTCTGCAAGTTGGCTGGTCAATAGCAGTCAACATAGACTGTCACTTCATCTACTAGGTTGAAAATCAAAGAAACAAGGGCTCAAACAAAGTACCCATTATTTCTTACAGCCAGGAAGCTCAAAATGTTTTGATTGTTGTTCCAGTGAGATCTGGAACACTCAAGGCATTTCCACTATGAGTCCGTCCAGGTGAGTCAATGCAGGATGAGCTGGATGGCCCAGGAAGCAAGCAAGCTGAAAGAAGAAGGTAATGGAGAAAGGGTTACTATTCGATGTATATGCTAGATATGAGCCATTTTTGCTGGCCTAAAACATGTGTTGGGCAGGGATGCTGTATCTTCCCCTCCCCCAAGCAGGTAAGGATTATGAAGGAGGGAGAAAGATGACACAAGAATGATCATACAAGCAGGTACCATACAAGCAGATATGGGGATCACTCTGTAGAAGAGGTGTGAAAAGCAGCACTTCACAACTCCACCAGCCGCAAATTCACTTTGGTATAGCCCCATAACTCAGAAGAGTGAAAGTGCTCTGTCTTTAGTGCTCTTCCAGTACTTGAGGGGCTGTCACAAGGAAGAGGGGATTGACTTATTCTATAGGACACCAGAGGGGAAGCTTGTCAAAAAGAGATCCAGCCTACGAATAAGGAGACATTTCCTAACAGTGAGAGCAATTAATCAATGGAATAGCTTGCCTCCTGCAGTTGTGGTTGCTCCATGACTGGACAATCATTTCACTGGGATGGTATAAGGCTCCTGGAGGTGGACTAGATTAGAAGGCTTCTGAAGTACCTTCCAGCCTGTGATTCTATGATGTTATGAATCCCTCCAGCTGAAGTATGAAAGCTGGCAGTTTGGTTTCTGCCAGCTACTTGACTTTGTTAGAAATGTCAGTGGAATAATCTGACATGAGTGCACACACAGACTGAATGATCATCAAAAGAGCAATGAAGCCTGAGCTAAGCTGAGGCTCTGCTGGTTGGAGCCTGCAATATGTACAGAACAGCTTCCCCAAATAGTTTAGAGGATTTTTCAGTCATGGTCTCTACTGAAGCAAAGTGCCTCTTGAAGCATCACACATCCCTTAGAACCATCCGACCGCTGTCACATCTTCTTGGTTTTGTTTACTGTAAACATGAGTAGAACATTTCCTCTCTGATTAAGGGCAGTCTTCTTTGATATATAAGCAAATGAGATTTCAGGAGGCCCTAAAGTCTGCCCAAAAAGTTGGAAGCCTATTGTGCCCATAGGCTTCCCAAGATTAGATTCTGTTTGTCAATGGACAATAAAAAGAAAGCATATTGTCCAAGATGCTTTAAGCATTCCATAGTTTGACATACAATTCTAGGTGCTCCATGGTTCACCCATAGAACACCACTGTTACATGAGCCGCGAACTCATTCTGGGTGCAATTTAAGATGCTGCTCTGCTTACTACTGTTAAAAGCTCTTCATGGGTGTGTTTCAAGGTGTTGGTTACCATCTTCAAAGCGTCCATGGCTTAGGACCGAGGTATCTGCAGGAACGCCTGTTACCAACCAATACCTCCCATCGACCAGTCTGCTCCCACAGAGAGGGCCTCATCAGGGTGCCGTCAGCCAGACAACATCGGCTGGTGACCCCCAGGGGTAGAGCCTTCTCTGTGATAGCACCGACCTTGTGGAACGAACTCCCCCCCCAGAGATGCATACTATCTCTGATCTCCAGGTCTTTCAGTGTGCTTTTAAGACCCACCTTTTCATCCAGGCCAGGCTGTCTTGATTTCCCACATATCTTCTTGGGCTGGTTTTAATTGGATTTTAATTGGGGTTTTAGTTATTTTAAATTGGTTTTAACCTCTAATCAGTCACCATTTAATTATTTTAATTTTGGTTTTAAAGTGTATTGGATATGTATATATGTGTTTTATGGCTGTTCACCACCCTGAGTGCTTCGGGAATAGGGTGGTATATAAATTCAATAAATAAATAAATGACACACACACAAGGGCCAATTTATTTGTGAAATCACCTTTCCCTGAAGCTGTTTCTTGTTACCTGTGCTCCCAGGTTCAGTTTATGGTCACTCACATATTCATAGCTTGTTGAGATGCACGGAACTTTAAGCCTCCCCTTATTTTCTACCTGGATTTTCCAGATGGGTGAAGTTAGAACAGACAAGACATGCAGCCTTAATCAACAGCCTGGAAATAATTTAGGGATACAAACAAATCATTTTTAACAGGTTCTTTGAAATACATGGAGATCCATTGAATTTAAAGGAACAGCAAAACTTTATGGTTGCAGTTTGCTCTTATCACAAGCACACATACTTATCCATACTTACCCACGTTCTTCTCAACTAGGCTGTCAGGCACCAGCAAGAAGGACAGAAACCATCAAGTCTGAATCCAAAGAGGTTTCAAGAAATGGGTGGACTTCAGAGTCCATTTTTATTCCCCAGAGTTGCTGTTTTGTTGATTAGCTGAAATTGAGGAACCCCGCCCCAATATGCTCAGGCTCAAAGTTTCCTTTGTATGATCATGCAACATTTTTTTGCTTTGATTCCTTCATGATCCGTTTCCTTCTTATCTACTTTCCTGGAGGGATCTTTTAGTCTGGATTTCCAGGTTTTTTTGCCCTCTCTGCTTACATGCCTGCTTCACCTTTGGTTACTAGTCTAATCTCAAACTGCCTGATCCAAAAGGCAACTAGACTTCCTTTGTTTTTACTTGAAGATGTTTTGCTTCTCATCCAAAAAGCTTCTTCAGTTCTGAAGGATTAGAGAAAAAATCTGAAAAGAACTGAAGAAGCTTCTTGAATGAGAAGCGAAACATCTTCGAGCAAAAGCAAAGGAAGTCCAGCTGCTTTTTGAATAAGCACCTTTGGGACAACCATGACTTGAATGACTGAAAATCTCCATAGAGATTGCCTCTTTTACTAGGTTATATATATAATCATACTCTAGGTCCCCTCCTTTAAATGTTGCTATCGGATGGGACCTCAGAGGCATAGCCTTCTTGGGGGTGGCATCAGTCCTTGGTACAGCCTCCTACCTGAGATCCCCTTTTAGTCTTCTGGAAGGGCATGATGACCTATGTCGTTCTTCCGCCAATGGAAAGAATGGGGATTATGTTGGGAGGCTGCTTGGTTTAGCGCCAAGGGGGAATGATACCTCTTGTTTTATCTTTGTTTTTATGGAGAGTTGTAAATCACATAGACATATAAGTCATCGTCATCATTGTCGTCATCATCATCAACAACAACAACATCATCATAACAATATTTAAAAGATGAGTTCAGACCTGTTTGCATAGTGAATTGAAATCCCACAGATCTGTCTGCCACTGGTATTTTGAGTTTTGTTCTGCCGTTGCAGTAAGAGGAATTGGGGACTTAGCAAATATAATAAATAAAAAAAACAAAGCAGAATCCTCAGAGGCATCATAACCTGTTTGGCGGGTTGCTCAATTTGCTTTCGGAGCAGATTTGAAGCCGGTGTGGTAATATCCTTCATCCTGCTAGCTTTGCACCTTTGACTGTTTCAAGCAATTAATGAGATTTAGTTCTGCTTATGTTTCTGGAATGCTAGGGTGAAAGAGCTCCATCCATCATGAGAATTGTGAGACATACCAGCACACTTTCTAAATATGTAGATGAAATACTTTAGGGAAATGGATAGGCAACACTTGTAGTTGAATATTAGGGCTCCGGGTTTATATGCCTTTATCACAAAGCACTTTTCTCCTATATAGGGACACAGGTTTCATGTAAGACAAGAAGTAAGGGATGGAAGCTTAACAAAGAGAGAACCAACCTAGAATTAAGGAGAAGTCTCCTGATAGTGAGAACAGTTATTAATGGAATCGCTTGCTTTCAGAAGTTGTGGCTGTTCCATCACTGGAGGTTTTTAGGAAGACAGGACAGCCATTTGTCTGAAATGGGATAGGGTCTTCTGCTTGAACAGGGGGTTGAACCAGAAGACTTTCAAGGTCCCTTCCAACTCTGTTATTCTCTAACAAGTTTTGTTATTGTGAATTTCCTCGAAGTAAACTCTACCCACATCATAGCTGCTGTTCATAACTTTTGGGCATGTTAATATCCACAATACTGTGAAGTCTAGCATCAGCAGAATTGTCACATCTGTTTTCCGCCTAAATTCTTTTGCATGTTACCAAGCATACATTTCAAGTGTTGAGGAAATAATTCTTAAGTAATTTTGGAAGTATGATCCTAAGAGGTGGAGTTTCTCTTGCTTGCTTGAAAAATAACTGCTTCATTCATAACTCTTTTTAAAATTTACCTTCCCTGCTATTCCCAATGTCTTGCATTGTTACTGCTCTATAAGTAATACTGCTCTATAAGTAATACAGGTAGTCCTCAACTTATGACCACAATTGAACCCAAATGTTTTGTTGCTGAGCAAGACAGTTGTTAACTGAGTCCCCCTCCCCCACTTCACAACCTTCTTGCCACAGTTGTTACAAATCACCGCAGTTCTTAAGTTAGTAACATGGTTGTTAAGTGAACCAGACTTCCCCATTGACTACTTGTCAGAAGGTCACAAAAGATGATCACATGACCTCAGGACACTGCAACCATCCTAAATACATGCCAATAGCCAAACATCTGATTCTTTATCATGTGGCCACGGCGATGTTGCAATAGTTTTAAGTCATAAATCACTTTTTTTCAGTGCTGTTGTAACTTCAAACGGTCACCAAACAAAATGGTTGTAAATCAATGACTATCTGTACCTCACGCAATGTGAAAATAAGTCAGTGATGGCTAATCTTTTAGACACTGAGTGCCTGGATGAGTCGCGGCTAAGGAGTCACAGTTCGTGCTGTCATTGCCTGGTGTCATTTCTCTCTTTCTGAGCATGCGCATGGCCCCGTGTTGTCATCGCCTGCCACGGCTACTCCTTTCTGAGCATGCTCAGCTCTGAGATGATGCCGGGGCAAATTGGCTCACATGCCAGTAGAGAGGACTCTGCATGCCCGTTGCATCATATGTGCCTTAAGTTTGCCATCACTGGTATAGGTTGTAAACTTAGATTAGTAGTAGAAGGTCCAGATTCAAGTCTCTACCCAACTGTAGTGCACATAGGATGATTTTCGATCAGAAAAATCACAGCCTAACTAAGGGTATTTGTGAGATCATAATCCAATCATCCACCTCTTCATGAACGTTCAGATTGTTCATTGAGTCCCAAACTGTAAGATTCGGGACCCTCTAGACATCCAGGAGCTGAGGTCGGAGGGTTCCCCCGCCCCCATGGTTTGCCCTACAAGGGAATATTGTTATGTTTAAACCTGATTGGCTAGCGCGCGCCTCAGCGTGCTAAGTATAAAATAAGGCAGCAAGGGGTTTGCCTTGCTGGTGTTGTTCTGAGTACTGTTGAAATAAATTCTGTTTGAATAAACCCTGCGCTCCTGCCTCGTGTTTTCCATGCTGCTACACAAACTTTTAGTAAAGGAAAATTATTTAATAAATACTATTTTAAAAATAGTGCCACCAATAACAATAATATATAGGGTCTGACCTCAAAATCACAGAAAAAGTGCAGTCACAGGAGCTTTTCAAAGCTTATCAAAAGAGATCCGGTGATTATGTGCAGTGTTGCCAGTTTCTTCCAAGGACCCCTTTGCAAACTAGAGGGGAGAAGCTCACACCTTCCAATTGCCAACACTCCTCCCTTCAATATTTGGACTCCTCAACCTCTCCTGAACTCTTGGCACTTTGATGCCAAAGCCTCCACTTCCCCCATTTTTGCTCCTCCCTCCCTGCCTCCACCATCTTTCCGAGTGGATTCTTCTACTGCTGCCTGGGTCAGCCCAGCCCTGGTTATCTCCTGTGTCTTCCTCAAGACAGATTTCCCAAACTGCTTTGCCTGCAGAAAGACCCTCAGCGGGCGATGTCATTATCTCTTCCTCTTCAAGGCCCCTTGCTTAGTTCACACTCTGCATGCCTCTGGGCCACCCCAGGATTGGAGATTGAAGGGTTAGGAGGTTTGGAAAATAGTTGAGGGCCATTTGTGACCTTTCCAAGTTTAGGTTTTTGGAGCTACTTTTTAAGCTCTTGTTGGATTATAGCAGTGATGGCGAATCTATGGCACACGTGCCACAGTAAGCACGCAGAACCCTCTCTGTTGGCATGCGAGCCAAGTCGCCCCAGCATTGCTTCAGAACTGAGCATGCTCAGAAAGAGAGTAGTGGCACAGGGCTCTGTGCATGCTCAGAAAGAGAGTAGCAGTGCCAGGCAATGATGTCATGAGCCGCAATTCATTAGCTGCGACTCGTCCAGGCACTTGGTGCCTAAAAGGTTAACCACCACTGAACTATAGGGTTGTATATATATATATAAAATTGGCCATCTAATAGCATTGACCTCAGACTCTCTACTCCTGTGCAAGGCTACATGCAATTTGGTTTCATAGCTGCTAGTTGAGAGAGATGGCCTTGGAGGGTGGTGTGGGCAAACTTCAGAATGGTTCGGTCTGCAATTCTACCTGCCTTCTATGCCGGTGTCCCATTCGATATATCTGCTTGAGAACAGTAGGGAATGTATGGATTTGCAGAAAGTCAAGACTGGACCACATTGCTTGTTTCTTAACAATTTGGCTCTGAAAGCAGATTTCTAGACTATTGCTGCAGGCGGGGATGGAAGATAATGCTGCCTGATTACTTCTCCGAAAGCAAAACCTTCTAAACGATATCCCCATTATGATCAGCATGCATAAAGGGAATGCCGTGCTGGAAAGTTGTTAGGTATAATAACAGTTTAAATCTTCTGTCTGAAAGTGTGCCATTTCTGCAATCTGGGGACAAAAGGAAGGTTGGGGGGAGAAAAAGATGCAATCAAGCCCTCACTTTTGCTTTAAGCGAGAGAAGTCAAGACATTAAATTAGCGTGATTTTAGTGATCGGAAATGCATACAAAAGCTAGACCAATTTTCTTCCCAATTTACAGGCAAATCTCTTGGCTTTTATAACAAATCTGTTCTTTTTCAAGCTAAGCCCATTTTGGTTATTATTATTTTTTTGGTATGGCAAAAATTACATAGCTCTAAAAATAGGGCCCAAGATTATAATGACAGTTTTTGTGTTTAACTGAAGAACATCACATATGTTTCCATTCTTTTGCATGGTTTTTTTGCTAATTACTGGGGCTTTTCTTTTAAAGGAAAAATGGTATTAGTGAACCATGAATGAAGCAGGGGCATCCTAGGTTAATTGCCAATTTTAGATTTGCTCTCTGACCCTCCCCCCAATGTGCCTGCTTCAATTGTCTGATTTTTGACTTGCGTAATTTCTAATTGTTTTTATGCATATGAATTGTGTTGTGTCCAGGGGAGGGCATTGCCAAGTGTGGGAATGCCCAGCACCCCGATTGGCAGGCTGCCACCCTAGCGCAAGTATATAGGGGGGAGCCCACCGGTCGGGCGCCATTCCTGTACCTGATCACCATAGTGAATAAAGGTATCTACTGGAGTGTGTCTCTGCCTCGTTCCTCACCGACCCATGATCTAACAAATTGTATAATATCAAAGTTATCCTAACTCGGTATCTAGTTACCATAAAATGATTCAATTCAATGGAATCAAAATTTGTCATCTAGAGTTGGGGGTTTTGGCAGCTGTCTAAAATAGATATCATTTTTTCCTAATTGCCCTTTCACAGAGTTCTCTTTATCAAGATTTGTTGAAATAAATGGAAAAGCACAGAAGAATTCTAAACTACTTTCAAGGTAGAACCTATGCAATCTTATGTATATTAGGAATGTGGACATGTTCTGGGTTTTCTTTCCAGCAACCTTCCTTTAATCTAGGAAGGAGAAGAGATAGCACAAAGTTCCTGGTGCTCTCTGAACTGCTAACAGTGAATTTTCCTAAGGGAAAATTGCTACTAAGTATTTACATAACAATCTCAAGAATATTTACAAATCTGTGAACCAACTTGTACATATAATAGGAGGTAAGTATTTTCTTAGCTACATTCACACTTTGCTATTTAAATAGATCTGTAAATCTGAAAAATTATTAATCAGTGCAAATTTATTTGGGGTGTTAATTCCAAGCATTTGGCTTCCAGAAATAATGCTGTCAGGTTTGCTGACAAGAACTTGGCAATATATCCCAATATCTGACTCAGCACAACTTGACTGGACTCTTAACCTCCAACTCAATTGAAGGCTATTGAATGGCTGATGCAGCATAGCTAGATAAGAATCTTTATTGCATACTAGCATGTAGCCACTTGGAACAGTTCATTACTCTCTGTGAACAAGAAGGCACATTCCCTTTTTATATCTTTTCTTATATTCAATTCCTATGCTCCTTTCTTCGGCTCTTTTAACAGTTACGTTTCTTTTTTAACTATTTTGCTTTAGTATACAAAAAAAGAGGTATGGTAAAAATGAAAAAGAAAAACACTGCCAACAATCATAAAACAATAACTAATATTTATGTCTTGTATATATTTTGTAGACAAAATCTATCAGCCCAATTTTTGAATATAGCATTCAGCCTTGACCACACTTTTCATGAACAAGGATAGAGAACTAATTCATAAACCAAAATGAACACATAGTATCGATCCAAGATTGTAAAATTGGGGTGGTGTGTGTGTCATGTTTCCTTTTGAACATTGGAAAAATTGCTATTTTTGTTGTGTCCCGTATTTGGCAAATCAATTAATTCTATACATAAAAATAAAGTTAATTTTTGATATATAATGCACTGATATCTTTAACTTTCTAACTCCACATTTGGGATAGTGGTTAAAGGCACAGGGGTGAAAAAGTGGGAAACTGGGAGTTCTAGTTCCGCCTTAGGCATAAAGGTAGATAGGTGTCTTGAGTCAGTCAGTCCCTTTCAGTCCTAGGAAGAACACAATGGCAAATGACTTTTAAAAAGATGATTAACAACTGCATGGCAGTCAAGAAACAGAGCATTAAAATGTGCTAAACTTAGTTATTAAAATTATACGACCTGTAATCCATTGGGTTAATCTTTCAGAGATTACCAGATTGCCTTCAACAATAACAGAGCTTTTAATGTACTGCCTTCATTTGAAAACTTGGGATACATCTAGAGATGTGTCTGCCTTGAAAATGACCTACGTTGAACTGTATGGCACAGTCAAACCATTATTACGAAGATGTGCCATATCACAAAAATGTATTGTATGGCATGAGGAAGGTGTTTTGTGACATGATGAAATGCATTTTGTGACATGTTGATTGTACTTTAAAACATGATGAATGCACTTTATGATTGTGATTGTATACATGATAAGATCGTAGTTTGTCGATTGCAGTTTATATGTATATGACAAGATGAATGCACTTCATGATTATAAATCTTATGATTGTAATTAGTTTGTTTATTGTATGTATGTGAGTATAGAACATGTACACCGGAGACACACTTGGCCAACAAATTCTGATTTTGATTCTGATTTTGTATCATGTCATAAAATGTTTTACAATATTTGCCAAATTTCAATTCCCACAGGAGTCATGGTTCCAGAGTTTGGACACTATTTGTAAGTTAGCGCATTTGAGGTACCCAAAAATGTTGCTCCTTAATGCACTGTTTCACCCAGTTAAAGGTTATGTGGATGAGAGTTTTAGTAGTACAGGGAAGGTAGGGGAATAGTAGGACAAGTTGTATGTTTTTTTCTCACTTCCAATATAGCCAGGGTTGACACTTAATCCTATTAAAATATTCTTTGGGATGTCCCAATTTTTTTTAAAAAAACTTTTGTTGAAGTAGTCTCATCTAATGATCCTAAGAACTGCGCATCACTTAGCAGCCTTTGATTTGTTAATAAAGAATATCACAATATTCTTAACACCCATAGTCACTGATTTAAATAGAGAATATTATGTTTATTCCATTGTTCTTGCATCTATGGTAAATAATATCCATCTTTTAAGTATTATTCAATTGTTAATTTTAAAAAATACATTAGAATATGTTTTGAATGATTTTAAGTCTGGTCTATTTTTTTAAATTAACCGATACCGATAATGATTTGTAAGTTTCAGACACTGGTAACCCATCCTTGTTAAAAATACAAAATATAATCATTGCACCAAGTAGCTAATAAAATCATAGAATATTTACTTGTAATGGGAAAAAAATCTTCCATATCTTGTTTTATAAAAAAGTGGTACATGACACGATGCCAAATTAGTTGAAGGATTTCCCCTTGTATCGGAACCAGGATGCTAGGCAGTAAAGGTCTGACATGATTATATGTGATAAGTGGGAACTGAGATATTTTACTTTTGGTTTTAATGGGATGTTATGCTTTAATATTATTCTCTGCCCAGAGTTTCATTGGCTATATAGGTAACTATATAAATCAGATCAATGAATAAGTGTATCAAGGAAGGACTCACTCAATCAATGAGTCCATAAACTTATTAAAGTCCATAACCATCGTGCAAGGACTAGAGATACCAGTTGTACCAACCTACTTTGCCTCTTAGTCATATAAAAGCTCTCTCTCTCTCTCTCTCTCTCTCTCTCTCTCTCTTTC
>JANHFO010007766.1:38953-54702 GCA_032468095.1 Pareas carinatus
AGCACTCATATACAAGCTGTGAGAGACACAGCCTTGGACTTTGGGACTTGTGACCTTCTGTGCAGTGGAGGCCTTTTTCTGTGGTTTCCTTGTAATGGTTTTTGTTGGCCTGTAAATATTTAATTTTTGTTTTGGGGAGGCAGCAGCATAATATATATTATTATAAATAAATAAAATAAAGATTATATCTGATTCAGGATGATCTATAGGTCACAACATGTCTAGGAAACAGAATTTAAAGGGCTCTGGTTCTTGTGTCATCTGATATTGGTTTGTAATCTTTTAATAGTGTTGAACACATGCTAATGGGGTTGCATGGATACTGTGGTGACAGGCCGCCTCCTCTGAAACCGTCCTACTTGAGTGATAATGGACCTGGAGGCTTTTCCTTCATTCTTGCTACTGTGGCTCAAACTTGGGAAAAGACATTGGCAGAAGCCTGTCCAGTATCTGGCTCAGAGACAAGTTTTTCAAGTTTGTCTTTACTTCTACATAATAACCACAGTGGGATTATTTCTCTGGGACTGGGGACTGGAAATGATGAGGTGGGTGGGTGGGTGTGGTAGTGTTTGTGCTGCCTCAGCTGGTGTTTTTGCCCATGAGTTTAGTGTTTAATTCAGTGCAGCTGTTCAGAGCTTGCATTACTGCTGGCTGTGGAAAATGGTTGAGCTAATTCCTAATTCCATAGTGTAGGAGCCATTTATGCAGAAGACCTTTCCCACATTGCCAGAGCCTGTAATTTGATATGCTTCCTGCCTGTTTGGAAATAAAAGCTGGGATTCTTTCATACAGTCTAATTCTCATCTTATTCTGGGGAGAAAAGAAAGAGGCCAAAGTCATTCAACTACAATATAACTGTGATTCAAGGATTGCCAGTATGTTAACGCCAACTCTGACAGCTGCCTCATGAAGTACTCCAGAACATTGTTGATATTAGAAATTGGGTGAACTGTTCTGATGAAATCATGTGCCAAATCATGGATGCAAAAAATCTGTATTTTAAGCTGTGTACAGTGCAAAGGGAGATTTTTCAACATATGTATTTAGTCAGCAATTGGGTGGGAACCTGTATTTGGAACCCCAAAATGGTTTCCAGTAGCCTTGGAACTGAGCTCCTTTAACGTGCTGCCTTATCAAGGTGAGCGGGCATTGAGTGTATCGACTAGCAACCTTCTGGTACAATGATCATAAATGTGGGTGGAAAGGAACTCTTTCCGGTAGAAACTCATGCAGGTCTTACGTATGTTTAAATTTTGCTGCTTACTGACAGTCTACCATTGAATTAAAAACCAATCAATGCTATGGGCCACTGTTAAATGCAGTTTGCTGCCCAGCTTTGCTGTTGCCCATGGGGGGGGATTCTGAAGGTTCTGCTGCTTGAGGGCTCCCAGCTACTGAAACACTTCTTGTAGCTTGGTGGTGTGGGTGGGTGTGGGCTCCAGGCCGTGCAAAGTTACCGGAAAAGGGCTGTGACTGCACTTTGAGTTAATACTTCTACAGGTGATGACCACAAGACACAGAGAAATTAAAGCAGACGGCCTTGTTGAGCGTATGTAATGCACCACCTGCCTCGTTTTTCTTAAACGTATTCTACTCTGTATTCGTTCCATTTATCCCTCCCTTTTGAACCTTTTTAACATATTCAGCTACAATGCTGATGATAATATTGGGGTGACTGAACAAAACAGACCTGTTCTTTTGCTTCCACAGTCCACAGTTAGAGCTGAACTTTGCTAATTATTGAGGCATCTACAACACAGCAGTAAGCCTGCCTAGCAACATGTCAGTATGTTTATAAATAACAAGACTTTATGCAGAACATTTACCTTGTTTTAGTTCAGACTCTTCAAATCCAGCCAGTAGATCAGGTTGATCTTGCCTTACATTCATTAATTCAAGTTGTTTTAAATGGTATAAATATGGTGTAAGTTAACTTAGTGATGACTTCCATTGAATGAAAACTATATGTGCATCATATTAGGACCCATGCTCATGGCAGATAGCAGGCATAGATCGTAGTAGTGGAGGATGTGCTACGCTAAGGGATTTGTTCTTTTGCTCCTTTGGGTAGGAATTGAGGCCGGATGTGTATTCCTATTTAATTTGGAAGTGGGGAGGTGTTGAATGTGGAAGTTAAGTATAAATGAAGTTCAGCTCTAACTTTGTGCCAAAGGAACACCTAAAAATTAGTGGAAATCCCCCTTGCTGAGGCTGACCCCTTCAAGTCCCTGAATTTTTGGGGGACCCTGAATGGGTTTGAGCTTCAGCTTGGTTGGTCTTTATGCTCAGGACTATTGAAAGCCTGACCCTGGAATACCGCTGCATGACTGTGTGTTTGTCTTCTTGCTCTGTTTGTGACTGACAGCTCTAATGGCCTTTTTTTTCTTTCTTCCCCTTCCTTCTCTTTCTTTCTCTTTCATGTATTCCTCTCAGATATCCGGCTTCGTGTTCGGGCAGAATATTGTGAGCATGAGCCTGTCTTGCGTCAGAATGTGATGTCCAATAAGCAGAACCATTTGGAGCGCCAGTTTGATGTATTTGGGCAGTCAAATACTATCCTGAAATCCCGCGACCTGGGCTCAATCATCTGTGACATCAAATTCTCAGAGCTGTCCTACCTGGATGCCTTTTGGAGTGACTATATGAATGGTTCACTGCTTGAAGCATTGAAAGGTGTCTTCATCACAGACTCTCTCAAAGAAGCTGTGGGTCAGGAAGCTATTCGGCTGCTAGTCAACGTGGATGAGGATGATTACGAGGAGGGTCGACGTTTGTTACTGGAAAATGTTGGTCCCCAGGTGTGGTAATGGCAGCATCTAGGTGACATAGGTATGTTCCTTTTAGTGTAGCCTGTGGCAGTATGTTGGAATTACTAAGGAGATCTCATTTTTCAGAAGTTGATTACTACTTTGAATCAGCTCTACAGATAAGGAGGGCAATAGTGACACTCAGTGCTTCAGAGAATTTGGGGTGGCCTTTATCTGCCCCAAAGAGCCTAACTAATAAATGAATCGATTTTTTACAAAATTATATAGAACCATAATTTGATGTGGGTTTTGTCTTGAGGCTACAAGGTTCTGTTTCCCAGAACAAGGTGCACAGCCGAGTATGTAGGTGATACATTCTTTCCTATCTAGTGGAAATAGCCAATAGACAATTCATTGAAGCATTTCTGTTTAGAATATATCCAGGTAGTCCTTGACTTACGACTATTCATTTAGCAATTGTTCAAAGTAAGCTGGCACCGAAAAAGGTGTCTTACAACTGGTCCTTCCACTTATGACCATCATAGCATCCCCATGGTCACATGATCAAAATTTGAGCATTTGGCAACCAGTATGTATGGTTGAATCATCTGGGGTCATGAGATTGCTATTTGTGACCTTCCACGGGGTGGGGGGGGCTTCTTACAAGCAAAATCAATGAAAACTATTTGCTTAACAACTGCATGATTTGCTTAACAAAAAAGGTCATAAAATTGGGTACAACTCACTTAACGACTGCCTTGTTTGGCAATGAAAATTTTGCTCCCCGTTATATTCATGTCGAGGGCTACCTGTAGTACAAGATAGAAATAAATGGCACTAGAGAAGTAGACAAGAGCATAACTAGATCCCAGAGATGTAATGAGATAATCTGAGACTTAAAGATTGCGTTAAACAAATACACTGAGCATTGCCTGACAACATTGCCTAATTTGATAAATATCAAATTAGACCTCTGCTTTAACCATCTCTTTTTTACAGGTTACTTCATTCTTACTACTTGATTATTGTTGGATATAAACTTCAGGGGAAAAAAAAAGACTTTAGAAAAATCATAATTCCGTCATGCGACAGGGCTGGATCTTGGCAGCGACGGGATTCCCAGGAATCAATTGTGCTACAGAAGCATTAAAAAAACAAGCCAAGAATGATCTTGATGGACACTCAGATGTAGCAGAATATGAACAAAGGCAATAATTCAGCCTGTCTTTCTTTCATTTGGAGCGAATTGAAAATCTTTGTGAGAGAGAATTTATCTGCTAATGAAGCATTGAAGGGCCTTGACACTCTTTCAGCCTGACTTGTGTATGTCATGCTTGCTACCTGTACTTGTCATTTTTGTGTGTGCTCTTGCAACACTGGAGAGCAATTTTGCAGGTACACTTTGTCAAAAGATGGCAGCAGAGCAGGCTGCTCTAACTACTCTCTCTCTTGAAAGAAAAATCTTACATTCTCAGAGATGGTGCTGGGGTGGATTGCTTCCCTTTAATGAAAATACAACTTAGCCCCATATTGCGAGGGTTGATCATTAAGGTGGAAGGTTGAGTCACTTTTCTAAGAATACTTCAATTCTGTGGTTGTTTGTATATACTATAAATAATAGACTTTAAAAATATGAAAAGATTTGGGTTGTATTTCTGAGTTAAGGAAGCTGCTAAATTGCAGTTGGTAGAGCCAGAAATATGTAATTTAAAAATTGTATTTTTTTTACCAAAAAAACAACCACTTTTGGACAAAATTCTTAAATGTATTGTATTTGCAAGTGACAATGTTAATAAAGAAGATAATTTGCAACTGCCTTTAATTTCTGAAAAGAGCAGAGCTGGCCTACTAGCATAGAGTCCTGCCTTTCAAATCTACATTCCTGTAATGTTTTAGGTGTTCTAAAACAGCACAAGGACGGATTAATCTTTAGGATACCTTAAAAGATGCTGTTGAATATTTGCTGGTCACAAGGCCTAAACCGTTCCTGTGAGACCTAGACTAAAAGTCTATTTTACTGAGTAACCTGAGTAATGGAAAAGCATGATCCGAACTAGTGGGTGCTCTGTCTTTCTCCTGGATTTTAGGTTATATCCTAGATAAATTAAATACATTAATGTGAGAAATGGGTGAGGACTGGAAACAAGGTGGTGAACATCCAGGATCATAACACATTACATCCCAGTCCCACTTCAAGCCACACAAAGTTGCTGGCAAACGCAGTTTTAGTGCCAAATCTTTGCAGATCTATTTATTTGCTTTCTACAGCTGCTCATCTGAACAAGTGACAGGTGGCGTACATCATAAAAACAAAACCCTTCAAACAATGCAAAATAATAGTTGCTGAGTAAAACTTGCTGAGTAAAACATGTTAATATAGCCTAGAGATGGGGCTTTAACACTGAGGAACCCAGGCCTGGGCACATAACCAGGTATTCGCACCTTACAGAAGGCCAGCAGGATTGGGGCCATCCTGATGTCTGAAGGGAGAGTGTTTCTGACCAAGAGTGGAGAAGGTGGATATTTCCAGGATAATCAAAGCCATACTTGTAAAGTTCAGATCATGCAACTCTTTGTGGCACATATGACTTCCCTTAATTTAGTGGTGCAATTATGAATCTCAGTAGCTTGTTTAAAACAGGATTAAGCAAAGCAAACCTGTTAAGTGTGATGGCTGAGCCCAAGATACTGAATTTGTCATCTCTAAGGGTTTTCCAACCTTGTGAACAACACATTCAGAGCCAGTTTAATGTAGCGGTGAAGGTGCTGGGTTAGAAACTAGGCAGCTGTGAGTTCCAGTCCTTTCAGACATGAATGCTGGGTGACCTTTGAACGAATCTCCAAGAGACAGTTCTAGTCCTACCTTAGGTATGAAAGCCAGCTGGGTGACAGCCAATCATTGTCTCTCAGCTCAACTCACCTCACAGGGCTGTTTTGGTGGGGAAAATGGGAAGAGAAAGAAGTATTAGGTATGTTCACCATCCTGAGTTATTTATAAAAATAATAAAGGCAGAATAACAATAAAATTCAAGGGCGGATCACCCACAGTTGGTATTATTCATGCTGAGCAATAATGCCTCTCAGCCCATCCTGCGTATACAGGCCGGCCTACCACATAGCTGTGCATACCACATGTCTCTTGTCATTGGACTACAACTTCCATGACAGCCACCCATGAGGAAGGTTTGGAGGCAGCACTGAGAAGCAAAGGAATACACAGATGGCCTCAGAAGAAAATTCAACAGCTGTTACGTAAATATACCATTTCCCAGGATAGAGGATTCTCTTTAGTATTATGTATTCATTATTATTCTATTTGCTGTCTCTTGACCTGGAGCTAGTCTAGGCGGCTGACAAAATAAAAAGGAAAAACAAGAAAGTATAAGAGAGAAGAGGAGGAAGAGCGGATCTCTGCCAGCTTTTCAAAGCCTGTTTAAGATAGGATAGGATCGGATAGGATAGGATAGGATAGGATCGAATTTATTTATTGGCCAAGTGTGTCTAGACACAAGGAATTTATATCTGGTGTACATGCTCAATACTTACATACAGACTATAATTGACAAACTGATTACAATCATAAGGATATTGACAAACTGATTACAATTCTAAGATACATTCATTATCATAAAGTACATTCATCATGGGTACATATTAGGTGCATTCATAATCATAAAGCCTATTCATGTTATGAAGTACAATCATGTCACAAAGCATTTCATCATGTCATAATCATAAAATATATCCATCATGTCATCATGTTACGAAGTACAATCATCACGTCACAAGGCATTTCATCATGTCACATATCAAAACATTTGTGACAAAACATGTCACAAAACACATTCATCATGCCATACGATTCTTTTTTTTTTAATAGAGGTTTGGGACAATCTATATTGAACAGTCATAGAATACTTGCCATCCATCTACAAGTCAAGCTAGGATACAAAAGGGCACAACTATTTCGTATTTTAAGATGTAAGCAACATTTATTGTCATACAAATAGGTAACAGGGAGCAAGTAACAGATGAGAAGATGAGAGGGGTTAATTGCCCTCTCCAGCAAACAACTATAACAATTCCAGCCATAACCGTGGTGGCGTCTGATCCCGAGCCAAGCCCACCACAGAGGGCTGACAGGGAGAGCAAGACTGGTGTGGTTTATGGGGGAGAACCGGGAGGCTCTGAGTTCTAATCCCGTAGGCATGGAAAGCCACTGGGTGACTTTGGGCCACTCGTTCTGTCTCAGCCCAACCAGCCTCACAAGGCTGTTGTGTAGGGGGGGGGAAAGAAGAGGAGGACATTCGCTGCCCTGAATTGTAAGCGAAGAAAAAAAGGCAGCATAAAAATCTAATCCATAAAGAAGCTGCAGAGTAACATTCTGGGAGGATGGAGCGAAAAAGAAGGAAGGGGGTGAAGCAGCATCCAGGGAAAATTTGAGGGGGGGAAGTGGTCCTGAGGTGTGTGTGTGTGTGTGTGTGTGTGAAGTGTTTTGGGACACGGTCAAGGCTCGCAGGTGAATTGCCCCTTATTTATTTATTTATTTATTTATTTATTTATTTATTTATTTATTTATTTATTTATTTATTTATTTATTTATTTATTTTCCGAACTTTTATATCACTTTTAGCTTCACTGATATGCCAGTCTACGAAATGGTTGTTTGGGTTCGGGTTTTTTTTTTTTCTCCCCTCAGGCAACCATTTTGTGGCGGTGGTGGAGGCATCGATGGCCATTAACATTTCCAGAAGGTTCCATTGCCCTCAAAAAAAAAAAAAAGCCAAATTAATGCAGCGGTGAAGGTGCTGGCCTAGAAACTTTGGGCTGGACTAGGACTTTGGGCTGGCTTCTCTCAGCCCAGCCCACCTCACCAGGTTGTTGTTGTGGAGGGAAGAGGAGGAGGAAGGATGAGGAGGCATGTTCGCTGCCTAGAGCCGTGTATGGAAAAAAAGGCGGGAAAAATCTAGGAGGTGCTGGTAGAGGAGGAGAGTACAGGCACTGCCCGACTTACGGCCCCAGTTGAACCCAACGTTTGTGTTGTTAAGCGAAACATTTGTTAAGTGAGTCTTGCCCCGCTTTACGACCTTTCTTGCCACCGTTGTTAAGTGAAGCGCTGCAGGGAATTAGTTAGCAACCCCGTTGTTCAGTCAGTCTGGCTTTCCCCCTTGATTTTGCTCCTCAGAAGGTCACAAAAGTTGATCACATGACCCAGGAACACAGCAACCGTCATATATATGAGTCAGTTGTGATAAGAGTCTGAATTTGGATCACGTGACCATGGGAATGCCGCAATGGCCATTAAGTGGGAAAAACGGCCCTAAGTGCTCATTTTTCAGGGCTCTTTTAACTCCGAACAGTCACTGAGTGAACTGCTGTAAGTCGAGGACGACCTGTATAATATCCACGTGGTTTTTCTTCCAGGTGTTTGTTTTATTTTATTAGTTTTTAAATAACAAATCCAGCACACACCTTCCTCTTGTTTCCTCACAACAACAATCCTGTGGGCTGAGAGAGGGACTGGCCCAAAGTCACCCCAGTGGCTTCCATGCCTAAGACAGGGGTTTTCGAACCTTTTTCAAGCTGCGGACCCCATGGCGTGTCGCTGCTACATGGAGGACCCCATTCCCACAAATTCAACTCATTGCTCATCGACAGTTCATGTGTATGACTTTTTCCAGTTTTTTCTTGATCTGTCCCTGGACCCCTTGGCAACTTGCCATGGACCCCAAGAGGGTCCCCGGACCCCAGGTTGAAAACCTCTTGAATCCACTGTCTTCCGCCTTCTAGACCGGTGGTCGCCAACCTTTTGGACCTCGGGGACCACTAAATTCATAATTTTTAACCCTGTGGACCACTAATATGAATTTTTTTTAAAGATACATACATTCGTAAAATAATGAGCAGAGAACTTCCATTTTATTCATATAAAAGGCACCTATTTAATATAGCAAAATTTAAAAAGCTTATTTAATTATAACAAAATCATAAATGCTTATTTAATTATAACAAAATCATAAATGCTTTTTTAATCTTAACAAAATCTTTAAAGGTTGGTTAATTGTAGCAAAATTATTAAAGTTAGTTTAATATTGCAATATAATTGAAGCTTATTTAAGTATTACACATTTTAGTGTGATATTTGTTCCTGCTTGAGAGAGAGACAGAGAGAACGAGAGAGAATGAGAGAGGGAGACACACACACATACAGAGGAATGATACAGCTATACAAAAAAATTCAAATAATCTCCAGATTTTCCTGCGGACCAACAAAATTTTCTCACGGACTACTGGTGGGCCCCAGTCCACAGATTGGCAACCACTGCTTTAGAGTGATCTGTCTTGGCATGCCTTGACTCACTAAATTATGTCAACAGCACCATCTGAAGTATTCAATACATTACTGGAACAATGCATAATCAACCGTAAGGCTTCTTAGCGATTTGGTCTTTGTTTTCTGTGTTCCTGGTGAATACTTTGGAAAGCAATATATGTAGTCCTCGATTTACAACTATATTGGTACAAGAATTTCTATTGCTAAGTAAGGCAGTTGTTCAAGGGTTTGTCCTGGATTTTGTGACCTTTTTGGCATGGTTATGAAGTGAATCATTGCAATTGTTAAATAAATCATTCAGTTAAGTGAATCTAGCTTTACCCATTGGTTTTGTTAGTCAGAAGCCATCTGGAATAATAACAAATGGTGATTACATGACCCTAAAACACTGCAATCATAAGTACATGCTGGTTGCCAAGCTCCTGAATTCTGATCACATAACCAAGAGGATGCTGCAACGGACATAAGTATGAGAACCAATCATAAATCACCTCTCTCAGTACCATTTTAACTTCAGGAGGTTGCTAAACATATGGTTGTTAGTTGATGATTATCTGTACATCTTAATAGGTGTACTTTTCAGAGAGCAATTTTGTTCTTAATGTTCTACTCTAAATGTTCTTCTCCAAATGTTCTGCTCTAAATCGGGAAGCTGTCAAAAAAATTATATAGTCTTATTGTTCGATATTTCCAAACACAGCTGAGAGCAGCACATAGTGCCACGTTCAAATCTTCCTTCCCAGAGTTCCACTTGGCTCTCTTGGTGGAGGCAGTCATATGATAGCAATTAAGAAGGCAAAATTGGCACAAATTGCTTTTCACACAAAGAGTCAGCGTACAGAAGAAAGAGGAAGAAGAATAGAAGTTGAAAGAAAATGAGAAGGGAAAATTAATAGAGATCTGAGTAGTAAAAGAAATTGCAAGATCTGCATTACAGTATGAAAGGGGAGGTTACAAAGAACAGACTGAAATAACATGGTTCAAATTATTTTTTTAATGAAATTACTTTTATTGGTTTTATGTCAGTACAGTTCTCAACTTACAGCAAATATTATTATGTAATTTTGTCTGTAATTAAACTATAAGTGAATTATGAGCATTTCCAGCATTAGGTGGAATGATCCAGTTTAGAATATTGTATATCATTTGATAATGCTGACATCCGGCCCATATATGTTTCTGGAATGGCAATCATGACGGACAATATGAGTGTTGAAAGTTTTTTTAAAAAAATATTGCTAAGTTTAGCCTAAATATAATTTATTTATATTACAATTACTATTAATACAAATGTATAAATTCAAGACATAGATAATATTAAACTATACTGTTATTGTTATTTTCAAAACTCAAAACTTTATTTTGTATTAGATGGAATAATAGTTCTTACCGTGAAATGTGTTTTAGGAAGTGGCATTCAACTTCCGTTCTTCAGATAGTCAACTTTTTTAAAAATGGCAAATTTCTGTACTCATCAGCTGATTGAAATAGCTCTTCTGTTTGTTATTTTTTAATATGCTACTAGAAAAGATTTGGAAAGATACACGCATTACAGTTTTAATATCCCTTTTTGCTTCTCTTTAGATTATCAAACATTGTGTTGAGGTTCCTAGTTTTGATATTTAACTATTAAAATAAAGTATTTTAATGACGTTTAATAACCTTAAATTATATTCTGGATTTGTAGAATTATTATTTAATCATATATCATTATATGTAAGGTAAGGTTCCATACTTCTTTGTTATCTAATTTGAAATTTTGCTTGAAAGGCTGTTCTTGGAAATTGAAATACTTTTAAACTTTCTTTATCCTTCCAGATACCTGTGAAAAAAATTCAAACGGAAGAGAATCACTTAAGTTTAACAATTAAGACATATATAAACTTTCTTAAACTTTCTAATGAAGGATGACTACTCCATATGTTCCTGTTCCAATTCCTATAGGAAGTTCTACTAGTTTTACCATAAATAGAAACCAAAGAAGATTATCTCTTGGGAGTATTTCAGCATGTTCAGATTCTCCAAAGGGACAGTTAGAAGAGTCGTCTGAAAGTAACTTTAAAAAAATGAGTGTTCCTGATGAGATTGATACTACATCATGTCCTTGCAATAGTCCACTTGTTAGGACTAAAATTTTAGATATAAACACTTCTATGGAATATTATATTCAACCATTGGAAACAACTGAGCAAAATACAAACTTGGAAAACTGGGAAGATCGGCCTGCTACTCCTACAATACTTGGCTATGAAGTAATGGAAGAGAGGGCAAAATTCACTGTAAGTTGTAGTATTTTTCTTCTGAAAATTGTATTGCACTATTTCATTTAATCATTGATGTTTTACAAATATGAATACAGCTTCTCAGCAGTATGGAACAGTAGTTCTTAATTTCTAGTGACTTTTAAATTGCTTGCTGTGTGAAACTGCTGTATTTGTATAAATTTACTGGTTTCAGCACAGTTCTTAAATATCACACGTGTTTCAGTTTTTTATATTTTAAATCTGTTCAGTTTTACATGTATGGGTAACTTTAAACTTGCCTGGATTTAATAAAGTAATATTAATTTTGACAGTCTAAAGTAAAGCTGATTTTTTAATGGAAATAGTACCTGATACATAGTTTTCATGATAATTTGCAACCTTATTTCCCTTGGAATCAACCTCACTGAATGCATCTATTCGCAAATATACTCAATAAAAGCTACATTTTGAAAAAACATCGAATGCAAGTTGATGGAATGGCAAACAGAAGTGAGGAATGGATAAAATGAAAGACATCTTATAACTGAGTAATAAAAATAGTTACAAGTCATCTAGCAGATCCTACCAACACTTTTAAAAATGAAAGAATATAAGATTTTGTTAGTTTAGTTATAAGATAATTATCAATTAATTTAATATACAATTTCAGAATCAGAATTTATTGGCCAAGTGTGTCTGGACACACAAGTATACAATTTGAGCAATCATAAACGAGTGCTATATTTTATTTATATTGCAAAGATTCATTGGAAATTATTTTCATTCATCATGCAAAGAAATAATCCCAACCATATATCCCAGGAAAAAAAGGACTATAGTTAGATATCCTTCAGATTAAATATAATTTAAATTAATTTTACCTGTATATAATTAGCAGCAATCTGATATGCTTATGAAATCCTTTTTTGAAAAGTACTGGCTGAATCCATTAATTAGTTCATCTTGGCTAGTAGAAGTCATTTCAATCCTGAACTTGTATGAATAATTTCTTTGTTAAAGCTCTGTAAACTCTGCCCCATCTGTTAATGGTTGTTTTATTCCATAAATAAAGGATAGTTATGTGAACTATTCAATAATTACAGTGAAATATGAGAAGCCTGCCACACATGTTGTTTCCTGAAGCTATTTTAATAGGCTTTTGTCTTTTTTGTTTTTAATAGGTTTACAAAATACTTGTGAAGAAAAATCCTGAAGAAAACTGGGTAGTTTTTAGAAGGTATACAGACTTCTCCAGGCTTAATGACAAGGTATATGCATTTAAAGAGACCAATCAGTAATTAATATTACAAATTTAATATTATTCCTGTGTTTCATAACTTACTTTGAAAGGTTAAAAATAAAAATGAATAGACATAAAAATCAACATAAAAAATTGCATGAAAATGTGTGTATTATTTGCCATAAAGACAATATGTAATTGATTTAAATGTGGATTTGTAAAGATATATTCTATATGTGGTTAGATGAGAGAGAAGAATATATGTCCAACACTGTATAGGTGCTTTCAGCATCTGTACCTAACAGTAAGCTGTAGTTCGAAATTAAAGCAAAAATTTATAGCACCTGTTTAAAAACGTAGCATTTTGCAGTTACAGTTTTTCTAGAGATAACTACCCTGCTTCTCCAAAAATAAGACCTAACTGAAAAATAAGCCCAAGCATCGTCAGCCAGATGGACGCATTTAGTGCCGTATTTCCCTGAAAATAAGACCTAACCGGGAAATAAGCCTATATTGTTTGATATTGCGAGAGGAAATAGAATAGACTGGTTTCTTCTAAAATCAACTATAATTTCCACTGTTTTGAGTGAGTTCAGTTTTAGTTTTTTCTTTTTGCACCACAAGGGTAGTTATTCAAATTCTTATCTATAGGAAGATTCGTTGTCTCGAATGAGGCCAATCACTGTTGTATCATCTGCAATTTTTAGTATTTTAACAAAGGGGTCTTTTGAAGTGCAGTCATTGGTGTATAAGGAAAAGAGAAGTGGAGAGAGCACACAGCCTTGAGGAGAACCTGTGCTGATTTTACAGGTGTTTGATGTTATTTTTCCTAGCTCCACTTGCTGCTTCCTGTCTGTTAGGAAACTTATGATCCATTTGCAGGTGTGGTCAAGTACCTTTAGCTGAGTCAGTTTGTTTATAAGAATGTCTGGAATAATAGTATTGAATGCAGAACTGAAGTTGTACTCCAAAAACTACAGATAACATTTTTGGTAATTGTCAACAATGCTTGTATTTGGATTGCTGAATAATCATGTTTAGGTTATATTTAAGTGGTGCACACTCCCAAGCACATTGTACTGATATTGAATGTATTTGTGGAAATGAGCTATGGCAGTCCTATGTAATGAGTTAAATGAAATTGAAGCTTGCAGCCTTCAAAGAGAATAAATGTGAATAGGGGTCCTAAATCATTTGCCTGACTGTTGAACTGAATGAGTGAAAATTAAACATCTTTTCTATTTCAACAGTTCACATATAATTCTGGAAAGGATGTGAAAAGGCTGTGAGAGAAAGTGATTGATTTATAATAGAGTTTTGATATTGTTTAGTTGTACCATAGATAGGCTACAAATATGTGGAAACTATCACTGTAGATGGTAAAAAGAGAGGTTTTGCAGCATAGATATGGTAGTAGTTTCCTTGAATATACATACAGTATTCATAAGATGACTCACTGAGTATAATAAAGTAGAGCATGAAAAGTTGTTTAATTTGAAGAGTGCCACTTTGGAAAATGTTGCTAATGTAATGTTAATACAAATATGAAATTCAAAGTGCATTTTAGTATCATTGCTAAACTGCTGTAACTGTGTTTGTGTGTGCGTGTGTGCTTGCATTTATGAATGCTCCTTAAGTCTTGTTTTCTGATGACTGCCTGGATGAAAAACTCCCGACAATTTTTATTGGCAAGATCTTTGAAAGTAGTTTGCCATCCTTTTCCTAGGACTGAGAGAGACTTAACTACTAAACTAAAATGATCCTTTACAACTCTGGTAGTATAATGTTATTATTCCCTGTTATCTGCAGAGATTATGATTCTGTATCTGATATATTTTCAGCTGAAAGATATGTTTCCTGGTTTTCGACTGGCATTGCCCCCAAAGCGTTGGTTCAAGGATAATTACAATCCTGACTTTCTAGAAGATAGACAGCTAGGACTCCAAGCATTTCTACAGAATTTAGTAGCTCACAAAGACATTACCAACTGGTATGTAATATTTTAAAAACTATTCTCATCTTAGCAGATGTTGCAGCTCTACTTTTCCTCATTTAAATAGTACTGTTGCTTTTCCAGAAGGTGTACATAATTAATTTTCTTCCGTAAACAAAGTGTTCAATAAGACAAGAAGAGTTTGGCAATGCATTTACATTTTAAATAATTCTGGCACTCCAAGGTTCAAGTGCAGAGACTTTATTCTTTTTTAATAGTAAAGATTCAGAATAGTAGTTGTAATGTCTTGTCAGATTAGAATGGATAAAAAATAAAAGGACTGAGAATTGGTTGAAAGAAGTTTTACCTTTTAAATTCTTGCTGGATATTTCAATACAGAAGCAGGGAATGTGTGACTGACTGAATGAAAGACAGAACAGTAGTGACAGAAATAGACACCACTCGGTAGACAACTGTCAGATCTGCTTCCTAGGCACTTTTAAGATCTGTTTATTGATTTGAGTAATTTTAGTGCATCGTTGTTGTCTATCCCAGATGTTTCAGCCTTTAATATTACAGCTGCATAGATTTCTTTCAGAACACTTTGTACAACAGACTTTATTTTTAGATTTATTTTTGCTTAACCATGTCTTATTGAATAAGGCCCAATGACTGTGTCATCACAGTGAGCTAAAAAAAAAAAAAAAACTAGACAGACACATTATGACTTAGTTAATTCTATGAATTTGATTGCTTTTCTGTGTATTAAGGATTATTTTTTATTTAATAATATTTTAATTATCTAGGGAAAAAGAATATTATTTTAAAATTCAGGTTTCACTTCTGAAAAGTAAATAAACACAACAATAGATGAAGGCATTGTTGATTAGCTGTTTGGTTTCCAACTGTATCAAGACCATTTTTTATGCTTAATCATGTGTGCATGTTCCTCTTTATAGTTTTTCTGGTATGCATGAAATATAGAGAAACATACTATACTGATTCTATAGTACTATATAAGAAACATTCCTGGATGATACGATAGATAGGACTTTTATTAGTGAGGGTTTTTTATTCTAAATGTTAATAAGCACATTATTTCCCATTGTCTCCTTTGTCCTCAATTCTATTTGTATTTGGACTTTTGTTATAAAAGAAGGCTGAGGAAAGCTTTATTTTTTTTTATTAAACAGTTTTATTATACATACACTACATAGAATAAAAAGGAGGGAATATATAAAAACACATAATA
>JANHFO010007767.1:0-19925 GCA_032468095.1 Pareas carinatus
TATTAATTTTAATTTCCTATTTTAATCAGGTTTTAAATTGGTTTTATATTATGACTCTAAATCAGCCACTGTAATTATTGTATTTTTAAATTTGCTCTTAATGTGTTGTCGGTTTTAACTGTCTTAATTGTTTTTATATGGCTGTGCACCGCCCTAGGTCCCTTCGGGGAGAAGGGGGGTATAAAAATGCAAATAAATAAATAAAAATAAATAGATAAATTATCAACCAGTCTTTTCTTTCTTTTTCCCTTCTTCTCATCCTCAATCTATTCTTCCTCCGCTCTTAATTCCTTCTGTCAATTTCGTGTCTCTCTGGCTATCCCATTACTCTTCTAATTCTAAATTAAATATTGTTCTTTTTTTTCTTTTTTAAATTTCATTCCTTTTTTAAAAAAAATTAATTGAATGGGGGAAATTCTTATATTTGGGTTTTAATTTTTTATTAATATAACTTTTTTTTTGTTCCAAGTTCATCTTCCATCTATTTCCTTATCACATCTTCATACTTTTTTCACCTCATCCTTGAGTTTCCCCATTACCTTCACCCATGAGAAATAAACCAACAAACATATCCACATTTATAATATTAACCAAAGTTCATATAACATCTCTAACTCCTCATTTCCTTACATTTTCTCCTTTTTTCCCCTTCATTACCAATCTTCCACTTTTCATTTTCATTTCCCCTTTTTGTTATATCTATCTGTAACCTCTTTATATATTATTTCATTTAAATCTATACTTATTTCTATATATCTTTAATACTTTAATTTATCCTAATATTGCCCATAATTCAAACAAAAAAGAGAGCAGAATAGGTAATATAGAACACTTAAATCTCTTTCCTCCCAAGTATTTTCTCTAGCAATTTCCTAGTAGAATCTACCTTAATCTTTAGCCATATCCATATCCTTCTCTTAATCCTTATCCATCCTCTCTTTTTTACTTCTATACTATCTCTTTAACCTATCCCCCTTTGAGTGAATAATCCTTTAACATATACCATATTTTTCGCACCATACGATGCACTTTTCTCCCCCCAAAAAAGTGGGGGGAAAGTGTGTGCATCTTATGGAGCGAATACTTCAAAAAAAGCATGGAAGATCGATCCGTGGGGTGCCAGGAAGGCTCCAATTCGGCCTCCAGGCTGGTCTTTGAGCCTTGGAGGGCCCCGTGGAGCAATTTCCACGCACCCAGAAATCGCTCCATGGGGCGCTCGAAGATTGGCCTGGAAGCCGAATTGGAGCCTTCCAGGTGCCCCGTGGGCACACAGAAATCGCTCCGCGTGGCGCCGGGAAGGCTCCAATTCAGCCTCCAGGCCAGTCTCCGGACCTTGGAGCACCCCACGGAGCGATCTCTGTGCACCCGCATTCCGAATGCCTCTGAGCGCCATGCGTCTTATGGTCCGGTGCATCTTATGCAGTGTAAAATATGGTACTTTCCTCCTTCAAAGATTTTCTTCTCTCATTATTCTTTTAACCTTCCCACTTTGATTGTTTTTTCCCTTTTCTCTTCTCCCTTTCCCTTTTCAAATCTATATTGAATCCTGTATTTCTTCTTGTGGATTTCCTCAGCCTTGATCTCTACCCTTTTCTCTTTACCTTTACTTTTACTTTTTTCCCATTTAACATGCCTATCCCTGTTTTTGCCACACTTTGACCTTTCTTCTTTCCCCTTATCTTTTTCCTTCTTTTAATAGTCTTTGAAGTCCATTTTGAAATCCATTTTGAAATCCATTTTGCTTTCAGGTTTTTCTTTCTCTCCGTTTCTGCCACTTCTTGTATTTGAGAATGTCTTTCCAGTAGGACCTGCATTTTTTCCCCCAGCGTTTCATCCATAGTTCAAAGGAATCCCGAGGTTCTAATAGATGTCTATTATTATGTCCTTTGTGGATCTCATTCTGCTTCCGTCAATTTCCCCCTCGATCTCCATTGCTGTTGTACTCTCCACGTCGATCACCAAAATCCAATACACACTCTTGTGTTTCCACTTTTCCCAATCCACTTTTCATCTCAAGTTCTGCCCCCCCCCCTTTTTTTTACTAACTGCCAGACATTCTCAAGCAGAAGCCTGAGAAGGCTTGGCTTTAGGAATGGATATTTTGTATCCATTCAGAAAGTGAGGCCACTCTATTCATAAACAAAGGGAAGCCAGAAGCCTCAAATAAACAACACAATAGGCAAGTAGAAGAAACTGATGAGGTTAGTTTAGACAAGCAAAAGTCCTAGGATTTGCATTTCCCCTTTTGCCTGCAGAGCCAGTCATGACCCCTACATGATCCCATAGGAATCTGGCAATGGCCATTAAAATATTAAGGGACATATTCTTGTATAGGAACAGCCATCTCAATCACAAAGCCCTAAAGAATGTATAAAAGCCCATCTACTCTCAACCACAGTTGGTCAGCCACCCCAGAAACATGCCGCTGTCACTGTAGTTTCTGGCTACCAAATAAATAGAGACCTCCTTTCCTGCAGCCTGCTTCAAATTCATTTCTCCTGCATCTTTCTCCTAGCTTGGAAAAAGACATTGGACCAGATTTTACTTCTTACACCAGCTTGATCATCTGGCATCTCCTTTTCTATGTAGGACTCTAATCTATTAAAAACTCTGAGAATTATGTTCCCTCCCCCCCTCCACTATCAGAAACTTGACTGATTTTTCTTTGACTTGTCATGTTTCAGTAGGTGTTCCATCTGTTCCTATAGCCTCCCTACTTGATAAATTACCAGAGTGCTAATATAACTTCATCTTCTAATATTAGAGGTTCTTATAAGTAGGGAATGTCTTTTAAGGTATCTTGGATATTGATGTTTCTACTGAACAATATGATTTCTTACAGCCTAGATTTAATTTAACATTATTTTAATGTTTGAAACCGAAAACGTAAAACAACTTTACTTAAATAGGCTGAAATTTTTATTTTTGTTTTTAATTTCTCTCTGTCTGTCTCTCTGTGCGTTTGTGTAAGGTTTTTTTAGTTTTACTGGTTAAATTCTTTGAACTGTTATTTTTATTTTAAAATTTTAATCTATTTTTTTATGTCTTTTATGATTTTTGTTTAGGTAGCTTAATGAAAGTTTCTTATCTTTATTTACACAAAGAACATTATGTAACAAACTATTTTTTTCTTCTGAAGTTTATGATGCCTTTTATATTAGATTTCTCACATTAGATACTATTGTGTAATTCCTTTTAAGAAATGTCAACTGCAACATTTGTGGAATATAATAAAATTATTTAGAAAGAGTGGGGAAACATCAAGACTGAAAATCTGCAACTATTAACACCTTCAGTGTCAATGTTTCCTTCTTGAAATGTACAGTATGAGGGGTCTTTGGTGCTCTCTGAACTTGACTTGCAATCCTTTCATTACCCAAACTAGCTAACATCATCAGTGCTAGTTAGTGAGCTCCAAATATTCTCCTTTATTGGTAATATACAGTATGGATTTATTACCAGTTCACCATTAACCAAAATCTGCATCAGCCAAGTATTAAATGTCTTCATATCATCATTTGGTAATTACAGAAGCCTATTATTTTGGCAAAATAGCAGTTGGGTGATTCTAGAAAAGGCTACACAGGAAGATGTCTTTGTATCTTTGAAGATGCCCTGGAGAAATGATTGACAGATCAATAATAGCTGAGAAAGGAGGAAGTTAGCTACTACAGGAAAAGATAACTGATAAGGTGGACAACCTTCATGTACCTGCTGCAGCCTCCATCCCACCCCAACCCCACCCCACCCAGCATAACTCTGAGCTGATGATGTAGCAAAAGAAGTGATGCAGTTGTCACTGTTGAATGGAGCACATTAATGATGTTGAAAGGAGGCAGGAATGCTTGATTTCATACACACCTCAGACAAAAAAGCTATCTAGTTTTACTGCAGTTTCAGGTAAACGATCTCAGAGCCAACCAAACACCAACTTAATTTTTAATGACATGAAATTGACTTGTCTTCCAATCCCAAACTGATGCAACATCCTTGTGCAGAGCCACATTGTATATCTGTATCCTGATGTACACAAGGTATCATTCATCAGGGTGTCTATATTTGATCAAACCCGGGGGTAATCAGACTTACCTCACGGTATGACATGAGATAGCTTCCTGGACACCACCCTAATTTTTAGAACAGATACAAATACTGTAATAACCAGGAGATAAAACAAGCCAGTAAAAATCATTTTGAGAAAGGAGGGCTTACTTCCTGAGATTCTGTGGAGGGCAAACTCAACAAAAGCTAGATGTGGCATCCAAGCTGAAATTCAAATTTTTCTACCAGTTTTAGGTTAACAATTCTGAATACAAAGCCATATTTTGAAAATTAGGCCTTGAGTAGGCAGTTTAAAAACAGCAACAACCAAAAACCCAAAACCAAAATCCAACCAAAGTTAAGCATTTTTAAATACTGTTGAATTCAGTGACATGAAGCACGTATGCTTAAACTACTCCCATTCATTTTAATGCTTAAGTTTGGTTGTTCTTATGTTATGCCAGCTTATTTTAACTGGGATATGGTTGGCCTTAAGGCAAAAAAGGGTTTTTATCAATTGGCCTATCCAATAAACTTGGGTTGTACACAGTTCTGGTTTTCATGAAAAATATGATTCTGAGTAAACATGAATACACACAGAACATTAGTCAATCACATATTTTCCTGGGATTGTGCATCAACTACCGAAGCCAGCTCCATAGGTCCCGTAGCAGCCGCTTTGAGGTAGTTTGAGATGTTCCTGACAGATGGCACACAACATGTCCATGTTTCATCCAATCATGACTGTTCTTCGAAACCAGAGCTCTCCATAGACCAAGTAAGTAGCACTGAATAGGCTTGTTAATCATTAACTTTTTTGTCTGACTCCATATTGCCCAGCCTTACTATATGCTGCTTTATGAAGACCATATTTAGGGATAGGTGCACATCCCTAATGTATGCTTCCTCTAAAGGAAATCCATTCAATTCAGTGAAGCCTGCTATCAGATAAACAAATACAGAGTTATAAAGAAAGACCGCATCCTCATGAAGAGGTATTTCCCAGATAACCATACATGGAGCTTGTGCAAGTCACTTCAGGTATGGTCCGGTTTTTGAAGGAAAATGATATACACTAAACCAACCATCTTTTAAGGGGAAAAAATGAGACAACATCGAACTTGACTGCAGTTTATTGAAAATGATCACCTCCTAAGAAAATGGGAAAGAAAGCCTAAGAAATGAAGATAGGTGCAACATAATCTGCAAAACTGGCCAAAGAATTAATGTTTTCACAGTACAATCCTCGATTCCTGATTTCTTAACAATGAATTGTTCCTTGCTCAGAATTCTGCAGGACCCTTTCTGCAAACCCAACTGCTGAGTGAAAATGCAGTGACAGTTTAAGCTAATTAGCATTTAACTTAGCAGTACAGGTTTGTCATGCCTAACATCAACCTAAACAAATACAGTGAAAACAAACCACCTCCTCAATGAAGCAGGGAACTATAGCAAGACTGAAGAGAACCATCGGTTGGAAGAAGACTCCAGGCAGTGAGGAATGATCTCTTTCATGCACATCACTATTTGGCAGCCACCAACTAAGCCAAATATATACAGCATACTTAAGGAAGCAGAGCCCAGATTTGTAGTTGATTTATCTCCCCTTTCTTTCAAGCATTTCTCTCTTGGATGTCCTAAAATGGAATCTGGTTACCATTTCATGACTGGTCATCGAAAGCAACAGAAGTGAGATGGATGATGACCTCTTCAGTGGGGACTGGCTTCAGGTATCCTCTGGAAGGGAAATAGACCAGATCTTGGGCTTTAGAAGACACAGTTTGTTCTTTTCTGGGTTGCCAGAATGGGGCTGAAAGAGTTGTGTTAACACAAGCAGCTAAAAGATGTTCCTTTCCTTTGGGTGGACCGGGAGAGATACCTAATATCTTCCGCTTGATTTGGTGCATGAGCTGGATGTGGTGGTTCTTCGGATGACAGTGCTGGAACCACTTCCTGAGCCATGAGAGAATCCACCTCCTCCTCTGCAAACAGAGCCACCAGCCCCTCCGCCACTTATAACTCCACCATAGCCTCCACTTCCGTAGCCACAGCTACCTCCGTCGATGCCACCTCCAACACCACTTCCAATGCCACCGCCGATGCCACCGCCGATGCCACCACCGAAGCCGCCTCCAGTGCCACCTCCCATGCCGCCTCCAATGCCACCGCCGATGCCACCACCGAAGCCGCCTCCAATGTCACCTCCAATGCCGCCACCGTAGCTACTACCCCGCACAGCTGTAAAGAAAACACAGACTTAGTATGCATATCTTCACAACTTTAAAAACTGTAAATATATTCAGGGGAAGGCATAAACTACTTACAGACATGGACTTGGGATCCTGAGCCAGAGAGCCTGTTTAAAGGGAAAAAAATGCAGGTGATTTTTGAACAAAATGTTCCTTCATGAAATAAACAATTGTCCAATAGGTTGAGTGCTATTTCCATATGGTGCAGTGGTTAAAAGCAGCACTGCAGGCTATTTCTGCTGACTGCCATCTGCCATTAGCCATTCAAAGTTCAGCAGTTCGATTCTGACTGGTTCAAGGTTAACTCAGCCTTCCATCCTTCCGAGGTCGGTAAAAATGAGGACCCAGATTGTTGGGGGCAATATGCTAACTGTGTAAACCACTTAGAGAGTGCTGTAAAGCACTGTTAAGCGGTATATATGTCTAAATAATAAATAAATAAATAATAAATATGATAGTCTACTATATATGAACCATAGAATTATGAGCTGCAGCTTGAAACTCACAAGCATAAGCCACCTAGTCTTATTTGTTGTTTACCAAGTGGATTTCTCCACTTATGAATCCCCATGTCCTACCTGCAAACCAACCCACAGAGGGAAGACCTTTGGAATCCAGGTAAGGTAGAGAATGAGGCCTGGAGTATCCATGTGGCATGAAGTACAAGCCAAGCCCATCAACATTTTCCAAGGCAAGTCAGAACTCCAAAAGTTCCAAATCAAATCTCTTTCCCCAAAATTACGGTGTTAAATATGGACAAGACAACCTCTGACTATTCAGTTGTTTAAATAGACATCATTTATATCTATTGTTAGATTATTATTATTATTATTAGCCAGATTTACTTTGTGGACACTTGGCCCACTTAAAACCAGTCCTGCTCCTAAAGGGACCAGCTGACGCACCTGCTCTCTTCTCCTTCCAGCAGTTTCCTGTACATGGCAATTTCGATGTCCAAAGCAAGCTTGATGTTCAGCAGTACTTGGTACTCTTTCAGGAGGCGAGCCAGTTCTTCCTTGTCTTTTGTCAAGGCGCATTCCAAGTCGTTCAGTTTTTGCCTAGCATCTCGGAGAGCCAGTTCACCACGTTCCTCAGCTTCAGCAATGTCAGACTGCAACTTGGCACACTGGCAAGGCAATGAAGGAAACAAGCAGCTCTAGTTGTCACAGCGAACATTTTTCTGCCACACAGATTCCTTGAACTGGATCTCTCTCTCTTTTTTAAACATTTTTTGTTCTACTGCCTGTTCTGCTTCCTGATCTACTTGACTATTGCCCAAATATCAATCTGTGGTTGATTAAAACATCTAGACTTGCCTTGCACTGAGTATTTTGGACTATCCAGATTTTCTGTCCATAGACCTTTTAAATTTGGATAAATCCTTTTGGGTGAAGCATTGATTATGCTGTTATTCTATTTCATTTGGGAAATTTTCCAGGAACTTTCATCACTAGTTCTGAGTTTTTCTCTCTCTGCATTAAATGAATATATAAATTCAAACCCAATATGCTGTAAATAATGGTGTGCTTCTGCTCTATCACTTAAATCAAGGTTTTCAACCTTTTTCAAGCTGCGACCCCAAAACATGTCCTTGCTACATGGTGAACCCCATTCCCACAAATTCAACTAATTACTAACCGACAATTCATTTATATGGCTTTCAAAAATTTTCTTGACCTGCCTACGGACCCCCTGGCAACCTGCCATGGACCCAAAGGAGTCCACGGACCCCAGGTTGACTTAAATGGTAGCTCTTGGGAGCTAGAAATGTCCAGATTAGACAAATAATCCATGTTAGTATTCTGAGCTCATTGTTTTAGTTAACTTTTACAAAAAGATTTGTTAAAACCCATTCTTTTTTTCGGCTGTCCAAATGCAAGAACACTTTCATATAATTACCTCTAATTACATCTTAACATAAATGATCTCAAGATAATGTCAATCTCTACTCTTAATTTCCATGATGTCATTCTTTGTTAATTTAAATATTCTCAGTGTAGGTTTTAAATCATAAGTCCCCCAGTGTAATCGATTGTTCTTTAGGCAACTTATTTCAGAAACATACATTCTACACAATGTACTTTTTTAAAAATGTACTTTGGATCTGAGAAATGCTTCTGTTCATGCTATATGTTACATAGCAGTTTAGCTTGGTGGCAGAATACTGAGTTATGGAAATCCTCTTAGTGTTCGGATCAGATGAAATGACTTCCTTGTTGGTTCTATGAATTTGATGGTGCATTGTAGATGTTCAGGAATGGCGACAGTTCCAGCATTCTGTCTGAATATTAAAGTCTTTTTTTAATTCTCATGTTCCAGGTCTCAGCCCAGATACTCAATCCAATTTTAAAAATTTATTATTACTTTTTATTTATTTGAGTGTATGAGCTGCCCAACGCCAATGTACACAGAATTTGAGTCCAGGAAAGCCCTGAAATAAATGTAAGATCCTATGACACAAATTCGTGACTATTCTTCTTTTCTGAAGCACCATCACCATATACCCTGCTTCCCTGGAAAATAAACCCTAGCGTGATTTTTCAGGATGCCGTAATATAAGCCGTACGCCCAAAATAAGCTCCAGTTAAAATCATCAGACAGACAAACGTATTTAGTACCATATTTACCTGAAAATAAGACCTAATACATTTTTTGTAGCAAAAATTAATATAAGACCTGATCTTATTTCCAGGGAAACCTGGTAATAGAGACAGAAAGTTAAAATACTTTTGTACTTCCCATTTTTTTCAGTTACTGTGCCTTTTAAAAAAAGTTGTTTTAAAAACATGGAACCTTGTTACTATTAATGATTTCTTCTGTTTTTCAAATTTGAGACTGTGAACTTTCTCTAATTTCTCCAAGTATGATGGTGATTCACTCATATTACCTCAGAGTTGATAGAGGAGTTTTAAGACACTTCCTTATATCAAGCCAGATCAAGCACTTCTTCAGAAGGTCTTTTCTGGACCTACTATGCTAGACCTGGTGAATCAAATTTTGATGAATTGGCTTTTGTGTGAACACAGCTAAAATGTGAGCTCCTCTTACGCTGTATTGCAATCTCCTAATGCACTTCAGCAATCTACAAGGCATCTGCATGGGAAAGACATCTCCTAGAACGGAGGTTTTCAAGCTTTGTCAAACTGCAGATCCCAAAACGTATTGTTGCTACATGGCAGGCCCCATTCCCACAAATTCAACCAATTACTAATCAACAATTCATGTATATTTCTTTTTCCAATTTTTTCTTTGATGTCTGCAGACCACCCCCTGGCAACTTGACATGGACCTCAAGCAGTCCATGGACCCCAAGGGGTTGAAAACCTCTGTCCTAGATGCTTTTTTAAGCCTGTGTAGCACAACAGATCCTTCTTAGCTAAATGCATCAACACTTGAGTTTCCCACTTCCATCATCTTCTCCCCACAAACCACTGAAGAGCAGTTTAAAATAATAAAAGGCTAAGAATGAGGAGTACAGTTGAACCATTGGCTCATCCAGTTCAGAGCTGCTGACAATGACAAATAGCAGATCTTTAAGATTGATGAACAGATTTATTCTTCTCCAGCCCTACCTGGAAACTTCAAGGACATTATTCCTGCCAAACTCGTCTTCTATCATGAACTACAGCCCTTTCTTGATACACAGCCATTCCTTTTCAACCACTGATTCAGCACAGAAAAGATTATATCCCCAAACTAATGTGATTCACATTGCAACACTCATTCCATTTTGCTACCCAAGCCAACAATGTCACACCTGGACTTAGATAAAGGCAATGCAATCCATCTTGTGTACAAGAGATTCAGCTACGGTGATGCAACAAGATACACGGAGCTGATGTTCAAATCTTACCATGTTGAAAGATGGGGAAAGTAATTTAAAAGGTGTTTGACAGGTTTCAGTGAAATGTGTTAAGTTATTGAGTGAGAATGCTATCTACCTGAGAAACAGAAATATCGCAAAATCTGAAATAAAATGATTTTTTTTAAAAAAAACAAGCACTTAAAATAAACGATTTAAAAAATTGATACCTCTTGTCCTAGAATAAGATTTTGCACAAGCTTTCACTAAGAGATTATTTCCCTTTGTAGAGATGAATTCAACAGTCATATGGATCCCCCAAGGAGATTGCATTACAATCCTCCTCTCCCCACCACAACTCCATACCTGCTTCTTGACATGCTCAATTTCTGAACGCAGTCGCTGGATGTTCCTAGTCAACTCTTGAATCTCCTGCTTGGTGTTGCGCAGGTTATCACCATGCTGTCCTGCTGTGTTCTGCAGAGCTTCATACTGTTGGGCAAAAAAAGTGTACATTTTCCATTTTGCTGCATCAGCTCAGTGGATGACAATGGGAGTAGAATAGCTCAGAGATGGCAAAGGATGGCCCAACCAGCATTGCTAAATTATAATTTCCAGGAGGCCCAGCTCACATTGTTAAGCCACATCCAAAGAGTCGTGCTTTTCACGCTTTATACTGATTTGATATCAGTTTGCTTATCATGACTTCCCAGAAAGGATTTGGTAAAGTCTTATGAGTACTGACTTACTTAAGATCTTAGGGCCAAGATGCAAAAGCTTGCTAAATCATTTTATGTCACATTGTAATTGGCTGAATCTGGGCATGGTTGGGGAGTCTATGCAAATGATGCACTAACATCTGCCATGGATAATTAAGGGCCGTTTTGCCTCAGATAACTGCTTTTTGTCACATTGTTCAGTAAATAAAGAAGCTTAAGAACAGAAAAAGATTGACTGAAATAGCATTGCAGAGAGATTACACTCTAAAGAAATAGTCCCCACAATTTACTATTCATGTGCATTTCTAGCACTGAGATTAGACATCTTTAGGAATGTCTTGCTGCTCACTGGTCAGATTTGTGGGCCTCCTCACCTCCACTCTCCCTCAATCTAGCCTCTTTCAAGATGAGACGGGACTGCATTTCCCAGAATACCTAGCCAGCACAGGTGAGAGCCTACAAGATAAGTATTCTTTTGGAAAAGGCCAGATGGGGGGAAACTGATCTGTCCTGAGAATATCAGTCATGGCATTCGCTGCCAAGTCTTTCTTCAGAGAATATTGATATTGTACTTTGGGGAAGGAACTACAAATTCAGTTTGAGAAGTCTGTAGAGGAACTAAAGTCCAATCTGCAGGGACCGCATGGAGAACGAGAACAACCATTTAAATGATAGTTTCAGCAAATGAGCAGAAGCAGAAAGTCCCTACTGCAGTGTTCTGCGATCCTGTAGTTTGAATCCTCAGCAGTTCTTGCTTCCTGGAAAAGCACAAGATAATTTAGGGGATTTTATTTCCTTGTCTCAGTGTGACTACTTACTTGGGAGTGATACCAAGCCTCAGCTTCAGCTCGGCTACTGCGAGCAATCTCTTCATACTGGCTTCTTACTTCATCGATAACACCTTCCAAATTCAAGTGGGTGTTATTATCCATGCTCACTACTACTGAGGTGTCTTGACCTCCAGTTTGATACTGAGAAAGTTCCTATAAAGAATCCAAAAAGCATGAGTTAGGCTGGCAATCAGCCTCACTTTCTCCCTCCTTCAACACTCATGAATTATTATTTTTACTCCCTCTATCATGCATTTTTTAAATTTATAATTGTATTTAGAACCCCCTTCTCGTGTTTCTTTTATAACAACTTATTTCATTCTGTAACACAAAAGGCTTTGGCCAAATTTGGGACTTGCCCTGTATAATTTTAAAAAAACAACACTTTTTTGAAAGTTTTTCATATCTGAGTTGTTTCAATTGCAAATGCAAATGGCAGTTTTTCAAAATAAAAGGAAGTAAGGTTTATAGGTAAATATCTGCTTTTATAGTTGGTTTTAACTTTGTGGTATTTATATTGTATCTGTTATGTCTATTTTGTGTTGTTTTTACATGGCTGTACACCGCCCTGGGTCCCTTTGGGCAGAAGGGCGGTATAGAAATATGATGAAATAAATAAATAAATAAATTATAAACAAATGGAATCCAGAACAGAATCATAACTTGCAGTTCAAAATAAATTAAATGTCTAAACTTCAGGGAGATAAAAAGAAATGTGGTAAAGCAGTAAAAAAAACATGGCTGGAAGAATGCAACAAAGTTTTCAGTAAGCAAAAGAGAGGATTCCTGCATAAATCACCTCATGGCTATCTAGTTTTGATCTTCTACTCAGTGATTACTTTTTATCTGACGCTTTATCTCCTTCCTTTTAAGTTCAGTGTGTGTCTGGGGCTTGTTTGTATCACCACACTGACCCCTAACAAGGTTAGAGGTAGCATATCATTCAAACTCCCTAAAAGCTCACAATAAGCATTAAGATGAAGGATATTAAACAGTGTTTGCTGACCTCACTATCGCCCTGTGTGCATTTGTACTCAGGAGGGAGAATTAAAGATGGGTTAACTGAACTTTGTGGTGTCTGGATATATTTTTGTGTGTCAATAGTGGTGACAAAGTGGAACTGCTCAGCTAAACTTCCCCTGGATGTACAAAAAGACTATTTAAAGTACAGGAACCTCTCGAATTATAACTACAATCGAGCCCAAAGGTTCTGTTGCTAAGCTAGACAGTTAAGTGAGTTTTGCCCCATTTTACGACCTTTCTTGCCACAACTGTTAAGTGAATCACTGCCTTTGTTAAGTTGGCAACACAGTTGTTAAGGGAATCTAGCTTCCCCATTGAATTTGCTTGTCAGAAGGTCACAAAAGAGGATTGCAGTGACGTCAGGACGCTGCATCTATCATAATTATGAGTCGGTTGCCAAGCATCTGATATTTTGATCACATGACCATGGAGATGCTGCAACAGTCATAAGTGTGAAAAAAAGATGGTTGTGAATCACTTTTTTCAGAGCTGTTGCAACTTTGAATAGTCACTAAATGATGACTAGCCATATAAGAGAGCTGGAAGAAGGAAATGTTTTCCTCCATCCTGTGTGTAATGTATCCAGGCAGCTTTGAGGCCTTTGTTTTTAGATGGGAGAAAAAGGAAAAGTCAGCCATTTCACCATTCTAAGAACATTTGCTGTTATAATGTGGAAATTTTTTGCACTTGTAATCAAAATCACTGAAGGGTGTGTCCTGAAATAAGTTTCTCTTTTGGAAGAAAAGACTCATAAAGACAAATCAGAATTTGGGATCAGTGGTACCTGAAAATGCCCTCTTTCTTCTAACCAATGGAACCAAACCATTCCTTACCACTTCAAAAATTCTTCTCAAGAAGTTAATCTGGTCAACCAAAGCACCAACTCTTCCTTCCAAGTTACTCTTGGACAAATAGGCACAATCCACATCCTACAAAGATCCAGAAGAATGTCAGTGTAAATCTTCAACAAGCCTCATCACGAGTTGGACTATACTTGAACTCTTTTTAGCAAGTCTATGCAAAGACCCCTGTATGTTCCTGTTGGTTGTTTAATTCTGTAAATCTTCAGCTGTCAGTTTTTGAAAGACCACATCAGCAACATGTGAAGGAACAATACACTAGGGAATATATATAAGCATGACAAAGTTGCTGTTTCTGTTCTTCATTAATTATAGACAGCAAAACTTTTCAGATCAAATCAGGTATCAGCAAGCTTCAATACGATACCTTGCTTTTTATATAAATAAAGCAATCAGTTTCGTGCAAACCGCATGTGAAGCAGACAAACATGTTTTTGCATTTTTGTAACTAGTGTGAACTGTACCCTAAAAGGATCCACTGTAAATTACAGGAAGAACATGTGCTCTTCAGGACATATCAGGAGCCATTGAATCTATAAACATGGTGGGTGGGTGAGTGGATGAAGAGGGAGAGGGAGAGGAAGAGAGTGAAGATAGATTACTAAATATATACCATACAGTATGTGAGAGGAAATCAACTGAGAAATTTGCATCAAAATATTGCACATTCACATTTTTATACAAACTTGACAAATGGAGCTTGACAAACAAAAATCTACTGATTTGCTCCTTTCTATTTATGGTTTTGTATCATTTCAAAATACCTTTTAATATGTCTGACTCCCTAAAGACGGAAAACAAATGTGTTAAGGAGAGGCATAATTTGGTAACATGCTCCTTTTCCATATGCAAAGAGATTCAAGTATGAAATCTAATTCTATATCTGCATCATGCAGCATTTTTGGCAACAGCATCAGGAACACCAAAAAGATAGGCCCTCACTGGAAGGGCATGCAAATTGTGGACCATGGTGACTTAGTTCTTAAAAGTTGGAGAAATCTTAAAGAACAATTGTCCCTAGATTATGCCTTCCATGTTTCTAGCAAACTGCCAGATGTTCACCTCTCACCTTTTTCAGCACAACAAAATCATTCTCAGCCGTTGTGCGCCTGTTGATCTCCTCTTCATACCTAGAATCAGAATGAAAATCAGAATGTATTTTGTCATGTGTGTCAGGACACACAAGGAATTTGTCTTCAGTGAGCATGCTCACTGAAGAAAAAGCAAAGTGGGTTTATTGATTTCTCAACCAAGAGTGTTACGTAGACTGTGACTGCAATAACAGATAGACTATAGAAGCCAAGCTAAATATAGTAGCAAATACAAGCCAAGATAAATACAGAGCTATCATAATAAACACGATAAGTAGAATGTGAACAAATTCCTCAAAGAAGCATTCAGAAATTAATTTTCCCACCTTGCTCATGGAACATTCTACCCTGATTGTAATGTTTTCCCTCAAGCTGATATCCTCCTATCCTTAGACTGCAATATTTATCTTCTTCGGGGCTTGGAGCCACACATCCAAAGAGCATTGTTTGGGGGGAAGTTTCTCAAGTATTGTGATTAGTGGCATTATTGTGAACTGCTACTCATCTGGGGGTGAGCAAACTACAACCAGACTGCAAGTGTCAATAACTGAAAGGGACATCGTGGTCTGTTGTTTCTGAGGTTCTCACTTGTTTTTGTAGTCTTCCACATAATGCTGCATACTTTGGAGCTCTGTTGACAGCTGCCCCTTCCGGCTGCGGATATCTTCAATCTGATTCCTCAGGCTATTCAGGAACTGCTGGAACTGGGCATCCAGATTCATAGCTGGGCCAATGCCCTGGGATTGCTGTTGGAGGATCTGCCATTTGGTTTGCAATACCTTGTTTTGTTGCTCCAGAAAGCGAACCTATAAAAGAAATTACTTAAGGAAGTTGCCCGCACAACACATTGGATAACAGCTAAATTCATTCCATTCCAGTTCATTCCAGTTAAATGAACCTAAACCTGAGAGAGAGGAGCAAACCCATTATGCCCCCCCTTCTCTATTTCGCTTTTCTTTCTTTTTTGTAAAATTGAAACTCTGATCATCTGGGAATGAGATGAACATCCAAAGGACAAGAGCATTTTGAGAAGTTCATGAATCTCACTGGACTTCCTTCAGCTGCCAGTGGAAATCGATGAAGGGCTTGTTGTATTTCCTTCAAACTCTATTCTGGTCAAGGCTCTTTACAAAAGCCTAGATGGTTATCTGTGCTGAGCAGGAATATTCCAGGCAGACTCATCCAAGAAATGCAAATAATGCCTCTTTTTTAATAACTAAAAATGATGGACACAAGTATTGTAAGGAACAAGACATCATTGTTTGAAAATCTTGTGATAGTTTCATGCTTGGCATTTGCACTGAGCCTTTTTAAATCCTTGGCATCTCCAGTTACAGCTTAGGTAGGAGGGTATGGAGGCCAGCAACAGATTTATCCATTGAAAGAATATTTTTAAAAATATCTTTAAAAAAAGATGTATGAAAACGTTCAGCATTTTCAGCAATTACACTTTGTCTTATAAATTCCAGATGTGCTAGTTTTTACAAGTGGCAGCCCTTTCTGTTATCTTGAAATCATTTTAAAAATCTACCTGCTAAGGAACACTCTAATTGCTTTTTCTGTTTTTCTACTTCTTCCCAGCCATTTACTTTTATTCAATTCATCACTACACATCCATTGCCCAACAAACAGACACATTTTAAATAGTATAAGCATCTTTGTAGGTCTCATAGTATCTAAGTTCTAGAATATTCTAAGCAATTTACAAATAAAGAGAGTTAGTAAATGAATCCACATCAGGAACTTTAGATGTTACTAGATTGTTAAGCACAAATTGCACCAAGTTTTATCAGCTGACATGCATTCCATGGCATCAATCCAAAAAGTGGCACTTTCTACCTACCTTGTCGATGAAGGAAGCAAACTGATTGTTGAGGACTTTGATCTGCTCTTTCTCCTGGTTTTTTACTTGCTGTATTTGGGGGTCAATTTCTACCCGGATCGGTCGCAGAAGACTTGGATCCACTTGGACATTGCCAATACCTCCAGATCCAAGGCCGCCAAGTCCTCTACCACCAAACCCACCTCCCATTCCTCCATAACCACCCCCTATTCCTCCATAACCACCCCCTAATCCTCCACAGCTACCTCCTATTCCTCCATACCCACCACCATAACCCCCACAGATGCCTCCTCCATAGCCAGATCCATAGGAAATCCTTGTAGCTCCACCATAGTTATGGAGGCTCCTGCTGCCATATTGGCCTCTCATACCGCCATCGTATCCTCTGCATGAAGAATAGCTACGCCTGATCCCACCTCCAGTGCCGCCGCCACCAAAAGCAGAGCATGAGCTGTAGCCCCTTCTGCTCCCCTTGGAGCCTTGGCAGATGGTCTGGAAAGACATTGCTGTGTTCAGGTGAAGGGAGCAACACAGAGAGAATGAAGAGGTCTAGTAGCAGCTGGGGCAAAGTTTAAAATAAAGGAGCAGCTGAAGAGTGCCGAGCCCAAAGAAAGCCAAATTCCTGTGGATCCAGAGCTGGAATCAGCCTCCCTTTTATGTATTCGAGGGAGGTGTTGGATTTGATTTTGCATGGGCGGGAAAGAGGATATCATTATATTGTGTTCGTGGCTTGGTGTGGTTGACAGATCTTCATCTCCAGTTTACCAAACATTGACTCTACCCATCAGCACAGCCCTTTTACTAAAAGAAAAAAGGGAAGACAAAGATGAGGAGGAGGACCAGCAATCGTGCAATATTTTCAGTGACTAAGATGTCTTAGGCTTGATTATTGCAGCTGATGAGTAGACCTGACACAGAGCAATCCCCTTTATTCTCAGTGGTGGTGGTATCAGCATCTCCATCTGCTTTTCAAATTGCAAAGTCTCAGGGCAGGCAGCTGCTGTGCAGACTGCCAAGCAATAGCCCTGCTTTCACAATTCCCAAAGCGCGCCTGCAATTACAGCCTGACTTCGCATCGATGTGGAAAATTGCCCGTGGCACCCTAAGAGCAGTTTTTCAACTTGCAATTCATGGAGCATCAACCTCACCTCAGCAAATTGTTATTTGGAAACAGCTTTTTCAGAGGCAATCCTTACAGCTTTGTACCAGGATCTTCAAGCATCTAACTTTGAATACAATCGGAATCCTAGCTGGGGGAAACTGGCTTGAGAAAGATGAAGATCAGTCGCTGATAAAGAAGAAAAGAGCTCATCTTGGTGACATGGAATGGTAGGTGGAAGAAAACCTAAAAGTAATGGAGGCCTGCAAGTGCCTGCTTTCTTCCACAGAGATAGGCAGGGGGTGGGGGATGACAACCAGCTGTCAGGTTATGCAAAAGCAATAAAAGGATAGCTTAAAAATCAAGTGGTTACTTGTGACAGTAGTTTTCATGCTCTGCCTGCAGTGAAGTAGCTAAATCTGTTTTTTTCCCTTTGCTTCTTTCTTGAAGCAAGCCTTGAATATGAGTGGGCAGGCAGACCTGAGTCAGAAGGGTATGAAGGAAGAACCCAAGATAGTAGTTTAGAAAGATTGAATTGGTCAGAGATGGACAAAGAAATCTGGAAAAAGTACAGACCTTGGGGTGTCAGCATGCAAGAACCAATGGTTAAATTTTCAAGAATTTTGCAAGCCAACTGAGAACAGAGCTGAGCCAGAATGGCTAGGGTGCTAGCAAAACCACGGTGAAAATGGAGTCAGCAATGTCAGTGGGGCTTGGAGACACTGAAGGAGCTCAACAATGTATTTCCCAACACCCATCTTCCTACAGGAAGGAAATGCCTTGAACAGGCTCTTCCTCTTTACGACCACCTTGTGAAAGCCAATTGTTCAACATCACTGGGTAGAGATGGGACTGCAAACGCTTGATCAAGATTGCTATTGACCCACAGGGACTTGTTTGAGGACTTATCCTCAAAATAATGACATCAACATGAAGAAAACTATGATGAAATGTGCATATTGTTCTTGTGAAATTAATTCATCAAGAAGGTGCTGTGCTAAGCTGTACCAGGCTGTTATCATTTACTTGATATTTATATATTCTGTATATAATAGCTGGAGCCATGTGGCGTTTTCCTTTTCCTTTTCCTTCTTCCTTTTTCATTTATGATGAAACCAGGTGGCCAAATAAATATCCCCCTCATCGTTTCATCAGTCATTCTTGTTTTAAAATCCATATCAGTTTAAACCTGCTTTAGGAATATACAGGGTACAGGAGCTGCTACTATGCACTTGAACATTATTATCCAAGATCAAGTTTGAGCACTTATTTTAGCACAGTAACTCTAACACAACACCAATCGTTTTAATATCAAGGGAATTGCCCCTGGAAGTATCTCCTTTACCTGCACTGAAGTAGCACTGGCACATCAGAACTCTATACCTAAAAGTATGAGGTAAAGTCTTCTCTGAATCAAATATGACTCCTGATATATTAGAGACACACCCTTCTGGTCTTCTTGGCAACTAGGTGGAAGTGGCTTGACATTGCTTTTTTCTGTGATCCTTTTCAACTTCCTAGTATTGGTACTTCTTAGTATCTCAACCAAATATGAAGCAATGAGGGACTGCTTAGCTTTTGGAAGTCACCCAAGCTTCGCTAGGTGCAGCTTAACAAAAATACCAGTGGATGTATGTTTTTTAAAAGCATGGGAAAATGTAGGGTTTCTTCTCAGAGAAGAAAAGAAGCATTTTTTTAAAAAAAAAATGCTGATAACAGCCTCTTGCTTACCATGCAAATTTTATAGTATCCCACGTAATAGTTGCTCCAAAAGACAAAAGAGACTATGATAGCCATTGCCTCAAAAGCCAATGAATGGCTGGGTTTAGTCTGCAAAAGAAAATAAGGCACACTGGTCCAAAGCAACAACAAGCAAACAATAAACAGCAGGAGAATTTGAGTGACATAAAGTGATGAAGAATACTTTAAATAGGAAGAAAAAGCAGGGTCTAAATTTTCACTTGAGATGGGAGCGAGGTGAATACATAGAGACATTATTCATTCCTTTTTTTAAAGAATTTTATTAATTTTTTTCAACAAAACATAAAACAATGTGCTTACATATTTCAATCAACATCAACTAACTGGTTACATTTCAAGTTTCTTTTATCAATGTTTGTCAGATCTATTGAATCTATTTCCCACCTACTCCTTCCATTTCTTTAACCATCTATTCATATTATTAACAATCATTTTGAAAAGGTTTCAGAATATTTTCTTAATTTATAAAAACCATTAGCAAACTAAATTATTTATTGAATAGTTCACAAATGAGCAGTTTAAAAGCTTTAAACATCATATCCATTTAACTAATATCATATTTATATAGTTTATCCCCTAGTATTCTTCATTTTGCCTCTTTTCCATA
>JANHFO010007767.1:20025-30546 GCA_032468095.1 Pareas carinatus
GCAGTCTGCAAGCTCACGAATTCAGAGTGCTGCAGTTTTCAGCCCAGGCCTGCTATCTTGTGTTCCCGGGGGAACTGTTGCTTTGATTCTATTGGTTGCCACCTAGCAGTGATCTCTATAAATAGTTGCTGAATGGCCATTGAGCTGCTCTTTGTTTGTTCCAGTTGAATAAGCCTGTTCCTGTTTTCACCACCGCCTCATCAATGCCTCGCCAAGACCAGTACACAACAATATCGGTGTAATATATGTGTGAATCCAAGTACTGTAGCCTTTTGCAATTTACAGATGGAAATTTCGTCAATATATAGATTTTCTAAGTGCTGTCCAAGATTTTTTGGTGTTATTATTCTTTCGATGAAGGGTGGAAGGATAGAAGATTTAGATTGTACCAGAGGTGTTATCAAATGATAATAGAATTCTGCTAGAAAATGCAGATAATGTAATCTTGTAGAGAAATAAAAATAAAGAGTAACTTATTCCACAGCAACCCCACCATTCAAATAAAAATGCGGTAGGTGTGTTTCCATTAATTGTGAAACTAATACTCAAATTGTTAGATTTCACAAGATGTACTTTCCTCATTAGCAGGTTGAAAATCTGTTCCTCCTTATGGCTAATTGTGGTATGAGAAGGAAAACGCCTCTCCAAGGTTAACTGGAGGTATTGTACCAAAAACCAGAAGGAATCATACCCACCTCCGAAACAATGTAGTTTAATGAAAAGAAGGACTAGGGGTGACAGAATATCAGTGTTCCAATATCTTAAGGGGCTGCCACAAATAAGAGGGAGCCAAGTTATTCTCCAGAGCACCTGAAGGCAGGACAAGAAGCAATGGATGGAAACTAATCAAGGAGAGAAGCAACCTAGAACTAATGAGGAGGGGGTTGGACTAGAAGACCTCCAAGGTCTCTTCCCAACTCTGTTATTCTGTTATACACGGAATCCAATTCTACCATTCTGGATTCTCTCCTTTTCACAAACTGCTCCAATCAGGCAGCTAGCCCATGTGTGTATCTACATGCACAGGATATACACCCTTTTAATGTCATTAGGGGAAGATAATTCAGAATGAACAGGAGTGAACATTTGAAATGCATATTCAGCACTTCTCCAAAGCAGCTATATTTTTTCTTTAGATTTCCACATGAGCCTAAAAATATGTGACTGCTATGTTGAGTCAACACAAGATATGCATGTCCTCCATAGGCCTAAATTGTTCCTGTCATATACAAATGTTAATATTGTTTCTGACCCATGAAAAACAAAGTTTCATCAGCAACAGTGTCACGTCTAAATGCAAAGCAAAAAAATACACACCAAGATATTCTAGGGTTCACCTAGAATCCAGAAATAAACCAAGAGTACATTTCTCACGCTTATGCATTAAAGAACACTAAAGCTTTTAGGATCAATTCTGATTTGGGATAATTTTTTCCTAGTTTTTGAAATGGGTTTTTAAACCTATAGAAACTCTCAGACAAAAGGATATTTCTTCACCTTTTTTGCTCTCACGGCTGTGCACACAGAATTTACTTTTTAATATTTTTCAAGTTCTATTTCTGCATCTCTTTCATTTTCATAACAAAACAGAGTCAAATTGTAGGCAAAATGAACTACCTTGTTATATTTGACTCAAGTTCAAGGCAACTTTTTCTCCTTCATCCTCCCTACGGGATTTAAGGAATCTATTAGATCTGAAGCAAGACATTCTTACTGGCTAACAAGAATAATAGTTTTTTAAAAGGAACTGGCCCATTTCACACACAAATGATTGGGCAGAAACAAAACTATGGCAGCTTGTTGTGCTCAAGCCTCCGATTATACAAGCAATTGTTTTTAAAGAGAAGTTGGAGATTTGGACTTGTTTATGGTCAGCAGTGGCTGACGTGGCCATCCTAATCATTACCTCTTCCATTTCTGGGTGGGTATGTTGGATTGCTGGAAAACAGTTATGTATTCTCTAGTTATAGCTTTGTGCTAGAGAAACTTAATTGAAGGAGGGAAGCAGATCTTGTCCCATTTGTTGGACTACTGCATTCAAGTGCTGCAGATATATTTCCAATTTAGGATAGAATATTTTCTTCACATTGAATTAAAAGTAAGCTATTGGTTCGTTGTCAGAAGAGTCTAGACAATTCTATAAGGCAATAAGACAAGCCTTAGGGAAGGAAGCAACTGCCAAGAGCATTGTTCTCCTCTTTAATGTCTTAAAGGCATCCTCTGTTTTGCCTCAGGCCTTCTCTAGCTAAAATTTGTCTGGGCTTTGCAGCCAGTATCTACAGAGTTTTGCAATCAAAAGTGCGTCCTGCAAATTAAAATTTTACTTGACTGCAAATCCTGTTCCTGAGTATATAATTGATCTTTGGTGAGCTTCTGAATTTATCATGGAACTATTTGGCACTTGGAAACTGGAAATGGGAGAGTGTAAAGGAGTCCAGTGATGCAATTAGTGTAGAGCACAAAGGAAAAAATAATAATAGTGAGGACAATTAGACCATAGTCTCAGCAATCACAACAACCCAAGTACGGATAATGGATTTTTTTGCTGGTGCCTTCTCACCTGTTGTTTTCTGGGGAAGCTTGGTGGTTGAGCCCTTTGTGTAACCCTAAACCATGACCTCATGATCCAGCCCTAGTTATACTATACCTTATTCCTTCTCTACACAATTCAGCCTACACCATTGCTCATCAATTTGAAAAGATGCACTCAAAGCATGTCTCTGCCACTCCCTTGGTATTGGTCTCAGCTGGTGTGTGGATGATCAAGCCTTGATAAGCATGGTACATTTAGGTCAAGGATTTTTGTGCATCTATGCCCTTTCTTCCCTTGTGGGGTTCAAGAGGGAGCAGAATGAGTCCGTTGTCCCACTTCCCATTTCAGAGTTCCGCTATGGTGTTGCTGTTATTTTGGGGTCTGGTTGATTATCAGATCATCTATGCTGCGGATACCTGCCGTGATAGGAACATAACTCCAGGTTAGCCAAGTTAGTAGATTGGGAGAAATTCCTTGAGGGAAGCAGTATTTCTTTCATGTCTATTTGTGGGTGGTTAAGCACTTCTTAACAATTCATTGCAAAATTAAAGTAACTATCTTTCATTTAGCATTCTCAGCAGATATTGAATCAGATGCGGTATTATCTTCTCACTTCAAAAACTAGCTGCTCACGCATTCCCATGCCCTTAAGTCCACCTGGAGCATCCTGAGGCATTCTACAGACACCCCAACACTTTAGTTTTTGCAGCAGAGGAGTTATATTTTCTGGCAATGTTGTTCAGAGGCCAAATTCTTCCCAAACATGACATAAGCTGGTCTTCCCCACTTCTCTGCCACGGATGAAAAATAGACAAGGTGTGTGTGTGTGTGTATGTGTCCCTGTACCACAAGAGATATGTGGGAGGAATCCGCAATAATCAAAACCAGCAACCTGCCCAGCCTTAACTTTTTGAATTATGAGAGAGGGAGAGGCATATTTCGTATTTTGCAGATGCCATTTTCAGGAGATGAAAGTGCTGAAGAATGAAGAGGGAAATCCTAGGTATGCAATGCAGCAAAGAAACTATCAGTTGATAATGTGATTGCGTAAGAGCCATGAAGCATAAAGATCTTTGTTTGTGGCTCAAGGTTGAAATTTAGGATCCTTTGGTGTTCTCCGAGATTGGTTGTTTTCTTGAAGATTACCGAAACTAGGTGACATCATCTGTGCATTGATGGTTCTACCTAGTTTCAGTAATGAAACATCTGCAAGAAAACAACCAAGCTCAGAGAACACCAAGCACCACTTATAAGAATCTTGAAGCACACTGTTCTTAATGTCCAAAGATGATTTACATTAATCCCTGGCTTAATTTGGAATGGAATGTAGGCAAATTCATGTGCAACCCTTCTAATGGAGGGCTTAATTTTTGTGCAAGAAACCCCTTGGTTTCACATGAGAAGACGTTTCTCTGAAATTGTTTTCCATCAAAATCTAATCACTATTTTTGTCAGTTCCAAATTCTGTAAATTTCATATGGGTGTAGCTTCAGAACATCTGTTGAACAAAGGGAATACAATCCCTGGGGGAGGATTGTCACCTTCTAAAATGAATACATGCAGCAACCTTAAGTGAGACATCATGAATACTGAATTTTGGCCTCATACCACAAATGTTACTACTGTTACTTCAGTGCTATACGGCAGTCTGTCTTCTCGGTACTCTGTAAAGATGAGTCCCCTCCACCCCCAATTTTCATAGATTATGGAGGCTATTAGGTTTAGAGTGTGGGGAAAACAAATATTATAATAACGGTTGTCGATATCTTAAATGATTGTCCAAGGTTATAGATTAGTATCCTACTTTTAAAGAAGTCCTTAAAATCAGGTTCCAAGATTGGAGTTAAAATAGTTTAAGATTCTGAACATTTTCAATGTCTAAAATATTATTGAAATTTGTCAGTTACCTTTAGCGACATCTGTACTATGAACGTGCAATGATTTTCAGCAAGTCTGTGGATGTACCTGATAGACTCATAGAAAATGCCAGGAGATCTGAAGAGTTTGCCTCCATTCCGGCTACATTTTTCAAGATTCCCACTATATGGGGCTGAGGTTTTTACTTCAACTTTACAGTTCTCATGACACAAGGCCAGGGTATCAAAAAAGAACACATTCATACACTCTTTACTGAGACTTTATTGAGATGCAGATAGTCATACACCCATGGAAAGGAATTAACTCAAAGACTAAAAAGAAGTTTTCAATGCCACAAAGAAAGAAAGAAATGGAAAGAAGGAAGGAAGGGATGAAAATAGGGTATAATTCAGACAAAGTTAAATCTGTGAAAATCCCACATATTTTTTTCTTAAATGGGCATACTCTCAACAAGTGCTTCATTTTTTTTCACTGAAACGATAAGGTCATAAAATAGCACTTAACTTTGTCTGGGTGGAACCTACACTTTGTGCACCATAATCAAAAATCTTTTCCACTCCTATCTAAACCTGTTCCAGGCCTTCCTCAGTTGACCATGGAGGAAAAAAAAATCCCAGAGTTTTGGAAATAGGGAAATGATTCTCCCTGTCTAGGCAACATGAGATCTGTACTTGTATCACACAATGTGCAACATAAGAACACATACTTGACAAAAACTTTTATGTAGTGAAACAATGCTTGTTATCTTCGCTTATGCAAACACAGCCTGAACCTGTTTTACATTTGTTATTATGATTGGTTCGTTCTTTGATTGATATTTGGGGATGAAATGTAATAATGAGTCAAGAACAAAGAATGCAAGATCTAGATATATTCTGAGAAAACAGACACAGTGGTTGTAAGAGACAAAGTTCTTTTCTCTGAAAGATGTCAAGATTGGGTTGGGTATGCTTGGTGAAGATCATCAGAAGAACGTTTCTTTGACCCGGCGCTAGGCTGTCATTGCATCTGTTACTTGTTACTTCCTGCCTGAGCTCATGAAGGTGGAAGAAGAGGAGGAGGTGGTAGTTTTCTTCACAATGGCACTTCCACAGCTAGAGCCATATCCTCCTCCATACCCTCCTCCTACAGAGCAAACTCCTCCACCGCCTATGCTACATGCACCTCTCCCACTTCCAGAACTGAAGCCACCAAAGCCACCAGATGCTCCTCCAAAGGATGATCCTCCTCCGTAGCTACCACCAAATCCTCCACCAGAAGACATGGAAGAGCCTATCACAGCTGGAAGAAAAAAGAACCAAGGTCATCACAAGTTTCATTAAAGCAAATACTTCTCAATGGTGATAACAATGGAAACAGCCATGATGTTGAATATGGCTGGAAACAGCAAGGAAATTTGATTTTCTCTAGATTTTGATGTAAAATTTGATGTCCATCCATGAAGCTCAACTGACACTTTGTGTAGTGTTCTCTTTATTATTGGTCATGTAGAATGCTAGTGGTTGTATTTCATTAATACATGAAGAGCACTTAATTCCCCACTTCTGCACTATTGCAAAGTTGTGCAGTTAAGTTATTACATTAACTTTGCATTAGATTCCCCTGCAGACTAGACCTATGATGGGCTTTAGATGAATAGGACAACCACATGATACTCAGCAAAAATCAAGTTTGCCATGCACATGAGGAAAAATAACTTACTCTGAATTTTTCTTTTATTTATGAAAAGTAGGTTATGAATAAAAACATAAAACTAGTTTTACTTACAGATGTTCACAGCACTTTGGCACTCTCCAGACATTCTGTAAAGGAACAGTGGTATTTATAATGTGTTAGTATTAGTTATGTTCAACTGGGCAATCATATATAATGCTAGCAAAACAATATGTAATCAATATGAACAAATCCCTTTAAACTTTGCTAGTACCATGTGCCACAGAACTACAGCGAATGTACTGCAAACTCCTTGTTGGTCATGAAGTTTATAGCTTTTAGGAAATAATTCTAGATTTATTATTTCAGTCCTTTCAGTTCAGATAATCACGATATTTATCTCATATTACTCTGTCATTACTCTGAGTGATTGATAAAATATCTAAGTCATGTGGACAGTCTCACTATGCCAGTATGCTTAAATAAATCCTTATCCGAGTTGGTACATCTACATTTGTAGTATGTATTCCCTATAGGTCAGCTTTTCTCAACCTCAGAAGCTTTTAGATTTAGACTTTTTTCCAATACAATCATCTTGAAGCATTCAAAGGGCTACACTCAGTCAGATTTTTCACAAGAGAAGGACTCAATAAATCTTTCTCTGGGTCTAAAGCTGCATTGATTTCTGAGTGGCATACTGGATGCCACACTCCAAAAGGTATCAAATGGGGACAGGATAAGAAGGAACACATATTAGATTTTGTCATAATTTTTAGCTATTAGCAATAGGAATAACTATTGCTTAGACAAAAGCAATAGACTTAGACTTACATAGCACTCCATTGTGCTTTACACCACTGTTTGAGTGGTTTACGATTGTCAGTATATTTTCCCCAACAATCTGGGTCCTCATTTTACTGACTTTGAAAGGATGGAAGGTTGAGTCAACCCTGAGTCAGTCAGGATTGAACTCCTGGCGGTGAGCAGAGTTAGCCTGCAATACTGCATTCTAACCAATGTCCCACCACAGTTTCTATATTGTCGCTTCATGATTTGGGATACTTGTCCATCTATTGCATTTCACCCACCTGCTCTCCTCTCCTTCCAGCAATTTCCTGTAGGTAGCAATTTCAATATCAAGTGCCAACTTGACGTTCATCAGCTCCTGGTACTCCTTCAAGAGACGGGCCATCTCTTCCTTGGACTTCTGCAAAGCTTCCTCTAGTCCGGAGAGTTTTTCTCTGGCATCCTTGAGCGCCAGCTCACCACGTTCCTCAGCTTCTGCAATAGAAGTCTGCAGCTTCTCACACTGAAAGATAAAGGGGAATAGTGAAGATAGCAAAGATGTTTCTTCCTGGGTCCAACCACTGCCTAAAATCCATAAGAACTTTTTAAAATTATTTTTTATTATAATTATTTTAAAACAAACAAACACAAAACAACACAAACATACATGCAAGTAGTGCATCAAGGAAAATAGGTTGTTTGTATCACCCATACACAATTTAAGGATAGCAAATCAATATAATGACACAATCCAGAATTAATCTAAGATATGTAAGACATTTTACATCTCCTACAAAGAGTAGATTCCAACCTCTTCAAAGAGAGTATATTCAAAAGGTGAAGGAGTAATTTTTCCTTCTAAGTTCTTTAATTCCATCTCTTGTTTGCATCCTCTTGCCTTTTCTCTTTCCCTGATCCATCTCACTCCTTCCTCTTCATATCCTATCTCCCTTCCACCTTCTCAACCTTTCTCTTTACTTTCTCAACTTTCCACCTTCCTTCTTTCACTTTCTCTTTCTTCCTTCCTTCTTCCTCTTCTCTTCCTCATCTTTCTACAACACCTTCTCTTCTAACCTCCTCCAAACTTTCACTAAAATCCATAAGAATTAAAGAGTTGCTTTTGAGAGTGAGATGTGCATCATGCAAATTCAATAAATACTATAAATAACACATTTATGCCTAAGGCAGGAAGGAATGTCACTTACAGAGGCTATGAAGTAAGGTCAGCGACAGTGTGAATCTACATTATCTCTATATTATGAATCCAAATCTGGAGAACGTGCAGAAGATCAAGGTATCAGACTCAAGAAGTTTTTAACCCTGGCAACTAGATATTGGAGATCCTATATTATTTTATCCTTTTCCTCCTGTCTTGCAAATAGAGAAAAATAATCCAAAACCACTAAAAATAAAATTTTATGCAGGGTCAACATAAATGTCAACAAGTAGAATTGAGCTACATATATTTGTCACTAGAACATAGTTATCATTCAAAATTTAAACTATTCTGAGTTTTCCAACTTGTTTTTTTCCAAATATATTAAGAAAAAAGGGTACAAAAAAGATGCATACTTATGAAAATAAAAAATACTTTTCGTTTATTAGACTTTTTTTCCACACGGCAGCATTAATTATTTTCATTTATTTATTTGTTCCCCACCTTTATTATTTGTACAAATAACTCAAGGCAGCAAATCTATCTAACATACCTTCCTCCTCCTCCTCGCCCCTCCCCCCGCCAACATCAGCCCTATGAACTGAGTTGGGCTGCGAAAGAGTGACTGGCTGAAAGTCACCCAGCTGGCTTTCATAGCTAAGGTGGAACTTGAACTCACTGTCTTCCACTTTCCCACCTAGTGCCTTAACTGTCCTTTAGCTACCAACATAAATACAAATACAGCTATAACTGTGTCCCTACTCCTCTCTGCTATTTTCTTACATGACTGCAGGGCACTGGTGCCACCAAAAAATATGCCATAGTGGTACCCACCCACCCCAGTCCAAGAGGCTAAATAAAGCTAAAAGCTAAAATAGAAGATGATGCTTCTAAGGGTCTGTTTTACTACTACCCAAAGGACATCAGTGCCTCCCACTGATAACTCAATTTTCAAAGTTATCACACACTAGGAAGCTTATACTGCAGTTTATGGAAAACAAGAACATTGAAGTTGTATTTTCTTGCCTGGCACATGTTTATTTTATATTCTGTTCACACGGTTGCAATTAAAGCATCAAAAACATGGGTTCATGCTAACCACAATGTGTTTTACACATTAGTAAATTCTAAAGAAACTTTTCCTTCCTCAAGTTAGTTCTTAAAAACATCTTTGGGCCTTACCAGTTTCTTCACATTTTCTGTTTCAGCTCGCAACCTCTGAATTAACCGGTTCAGCTCAGCGATCTCAGACTTGGTATCTCGTAGACTGTCACCATGTCTCCCAGCTGACACCTGCAGCTCTTCATACTAGCATTGCACCAAAAAAAAAAGAGAGAGAGGAAAGGTCGAAGGTTACATCTGAAAAGTTTTGGTAGCAAGGCCCAACTAATTAATTAAGGTTTCCCCAAATGCTGTGATATCTTTACAAAACTGTCTACTAAAAAAGGTGCGATTATAGCAAGTGCACTTTTTTCAAACAAGGCTGATCTGCATAGAACTTTCTAAAGTACTACAGATGGATTATTGGCCAGTTTGACTAAAAGACCCTTTGGCATTTTAGAACTTGGGAGCAGAGGGGCATAGGCTCAATGCAGTTTCTACAAATAGGACCTTATCTCTGAAGCTCTGGAAGATGCCCTCAGCCAGATAAATCCATTGACTGATTGACTAATTATGTGCCATCAAGTTGATGTCAGCTCTTACCAACCACGTAGATTTTCTGCAGGAGGATGCTTAAGGTCTTTGATAAATCTATGGGTTGATTCAATATAAGATAACTTTTAATGTTCCACCCACTGCTTACTGTGTTTCCTCAGAGTGCACAACTCAGTGGTCAAAGCTCTCCAAGAGAGTTTATTCAGATTTATTAGATATCACATACCTGTGTCCCAGCTGAGGATTATTCTGTATTGGAAAAGTCTAAAAGCAGCAAACCCTTGGAAGCTCACCTTGCATTGATACCAAGATTCTGCTTCTGCCCGGCTCTTCTGGGCAATGTCCTCATACTGAGCTTTAACCTCAGCAATGATGCTGTTCAAGTCCAAGTTCCGGTTGTTGTCCATTTGAAGGACAACAGAGGTATCGGAAACAGATTGCTGCATCTGGTTCAGTTCCTGCAAAGAGAATCCAGTCAGCTTAATTAATCCAACCTGAACATGTTTTCACTTTCTCCAGAACAGATCAGATCAGAATTTATTTTTGCCATGTGTGTCAGGACACACAAGGTATTTGTCTTAAGTGATAGTGCTCAAAAACTACATACATATACAACAATACAATCAAGATACATTCATAGTCAGCTTGAATATATAAGCATAATCCTGATAATTTGTATATATGCATAATCATGATAATTTGTATATATAGGCATAATCAATTAAGTATATACGCATAAGATACATTCATAGTCTTAAAGTGCGTAACATTCATCATGTCTTGTTGTAAAGTGCGGACAAAAACCATTTCATCTGGTCAGGACACCCTTCGCACTAACACTGTCCTATGAATCAGTTGT
>JANHFO010007767.1:30764-50790 GCA_032468095.1 Pareas carinatus
TAGGTTGATGACATGAGGGAAGAAACTATCCTTATGTCTGGTTGTTTTGGTTTGCAATGCTCTATAGCGTCGTCCAGATGGGAGAAGTTTGAACAGATTATGTCCAGGTTAATTACATTTATATCCTGCTTTTATTGTGTCACTTCAGGGTGGTATATACATAATACTCTCTCCTCCCAACAATAACAATTCTGTCATGTATGTCAGGCTGAAAAGTAGTGATGGGCCCAAAGTTCTCCAACTGGCTTCCATGCATAAGGTCAAAACAGAGTGCACCTCCTCACAGTTTCTATTCCAGCATCTTAACCACTACATCAAAGTGTGTGTGTGTGTGTGTTTTGACCAGATGTTGTGATCCTTGTGCAAGAGAGCTCACAGCCTGCTCTGCAAATTCCAAAAACATCCACAGTCTCTCAAAACTAGGGACTGTATCATATGCCAAGTTACTTCTATTAGTGATCACCACATTTACTTACAGCTTCATACAGACACCTCAGGAAATTGATTTCATCTGTTAAGCCATCCATTCTTGCCTGCAGTTCCACTTTGTTCATGTAAGCAGCATCTACATCCTGAGGGGGAAAAACAGAAGGTGGTTCAGTCTTCTGCACATTTTATAATGAGGATGAGGATGATGATCTTGATTTAAAGAAGGATATTATTTCTTCTAAAAATGGCAGCTTTTCAGCCAAACATCTATTTTGAAAAAAGTAAAGAACGGATGATGAAAGATGGTATACGTGAATAGAGAATTAATACAGACTAAGTGAACATCCAACTCCGCTACAGATCGGGAAAATAGAAGTGAAGTAAGGAAACAAAAAAGAAAGGGGAAGAGAATTAAAAGCAATAGGAAATAGTAAAGGCAAGAAAGATAGAAGAAAGAGCAAGGAAGAAGGAAAGAAGGCAAGAAGGGGGAGAAAGAAGGAAAAGCTAGGAAGATAAGCTTAGGAGACGAAGGGAAACACAGAGACTCAACTAAGTAAACATGGAAGATAGAAAGAAGGGAAGGTACGAGAAAAGATAAGAAGGGAAAGTAAAGGTACCAAGGAAGGTTTCCCAAAAGGGAAAAGGGATGAGAGAAAGGAGGAAATGAAAGGAAAAGGAGAAACAAAGCAAGGACAGAAAAGGAATGACTGGGCAAGGAAAAGGGGAATGGGTAAGGTCAGAGAGGAGAGAAAGAAGACAAGAAAGAAAGTATAACAGAATGGTAAAGAGGAGAGTATAGGAAAGGAAAAGAAAGACATTAGTAGAGGGAGAAACATAAGAAAGAAAGTAAGGAAATGAACAGTCAAAGCAGGGAACGGATAAACAAGCAACACATAGACAAATTTACATGGACAACAGATAGTCAGTAGGGAGAAAGAACGGGAATATGAGACAACTGCGGTTTCGTATGCCATGTAATCAATTCAGCGATACATTTCTAAATGGGGAGACCTAACAGAAGTTAGACCATGAAAGGAATGCTGACAGATACATAACTTGAAACCACAGTTAATACAGGAATATGCAAATCAAAAAAGATGCAACAATATAGTAAATAGAGATGTAAAGAATGTATAGTAAAAAATAGAATAAAACGAGAATGTACAGGAGTAATAATCGCGAATGTATATAGAAGATGAAGTTATATATATTATGTAAAATGCATGATAATGATGATTATGTTGGCAGACTGAACCAATAAAAAGAACTTTATCCAAAGGAGCTATATGTCTTATCAGTATCAACTAATGGCATCTTACTTCTCTTCCTTGCTACCTGCTGTGGACATCTTCAGCTTCCTAAACAGTATAGTTACTCTTGGTCAGTGCTCTTTTATATTTATTTCTATATTAGTGAACCTGGTGTTCAAACAAATTCCATTATTTTACAAGCATCAGCATGGAAGTGGACATTATGAATACTGTCAGGCACAAGAAATGAAGAACCAGAGTTATTCAAATGTGTACAAGTTTCTTCCATGCTGCCTCTACATATGAATTTGAACTAGGTCAAGGCAAATTGGTGGCAGATAACAGTCAACGGAATTCAAGGAAGGCTGAACTTAGATTTCTTGTGGACACGAAGAGACTTCAAACTGATGAAGGACTTGACCTTCCTTTGCACTCATGCTGATCAGATACCTCCTGATGCCATTTTAGCACTTTTCCCCTCAACTCATAGAGAAGGAGTAGGATTTGCCACAAACAGTGTTGGAAGCAAGCATCATTAAATTGTAAGAGCAATGAAGGAATAACCTAAAACTTTCAATAAGCCAAGTGTATTACTTCACTCAGCCACTCCTTAACATAAACCTTTCATCCCTTCGTCATTGCAGTTGAAGCACATACCTTTTTCAAGAGTACAAAATCATTCTCTGCTGCAGTACGCTTGTTAATTTCTTCTTCATATCTGACAAAAAGAAAGAAAGTTTAAATTTCTCCTTTTGAGTGTTTGATACATATGGTCTCCAATGTATCATTCATTCATCCCCACTTTCCAAACTATTCCAAATTCTTTAAAAAAATCTATAAAAGGTAAATGTTTCCCTATCCGGTCAGGTCTGAATCTAGAGGATGGTACACATCTCCATTTCTTGGCCAAAGGAGACAGCGTTGTCTGAAGACATTTTCCATAGTCATGTGGCCAGTATGATTATTTATTTATTTATTTAATTTATTTAATCATATTTATATGCCAAAGGCACAAAAACACTGTTGCGTTCCTGCCAAAGTAGTACCTATTAATCTACTCTCACTTGCATGCTTTTGAACTGCTAGGTGGACAGGTGTGGGTCAAGAATGAGAGCTCACCCCATTGCACGAAGCTCGGGTCTCAAACCTTGTCTGTCTGACAAATTCAGTGATTTAACCACTGAGTCATCGCACCCCCTTGCCAGAATCTGTACTTTGAGGTTAATAATAATAAGGCCTCAATAGGTGGATTGAAATACCAAATCCAATCTAAACATCTGGCAGATTGTGTGATGAATCTTAATAGCAATCTGGTTGACCAATCATAATAATTTAATATTTAACCGTGAAATCAATTTTTCCACAAAATTGATATGTGTTCATATTTGTGATTCCCTATTTTACTTATTTTCTAGATATGGAATGTGGAATAGGATTAGTTATGATTTCTAAAATGTCCAAATCATCAAAGTGCCTTAAAAACTTTGTGGCATACAAACGAAAAAAAATGAGAAATCAGTTTACCCTTAACTTTTATGTGAGTTATTCAGCTTCTACAGGTTTGTAACTCATATATAGGTAGTCCTTGACTTACAACCATAACTGAGCCCAGAAGTTATATTGCTAAGTGAGAAATTTGTTACGTGAGCTTTGCCCCATTTTATGACTTTTCTTGCCACATTTGTTAAGTGAATCACTGCAATTGTTAAATTGGTAACACGGTGGTTAAGTGAATTTGGCTTCCCCATGGACTTTGCTGGTCAGAAGGTCACAAAAGAGGATCACATGACCCCAGTACAATACAACCATCATAAATAAGGACCAATTGTCAAGCAACCAAATGTAGATCACGTAACCATGGGGGTGCTGCAACGGTTGTAAGTGTGAAAAATGGTCACTTTTTTCGGTGCCACTGTAACTTTGAACAGTCGTTAGATGAACTGTCATCAGTCGAGGATTACCTGTACTGCTTTTAATTGTATATCACATTTACTCAGGGTTATGACTGTCTAGATCAGTGTTTTTCCAGAATATGCGGACTGAGGGATTTTGAATTCTGAAGTTCACACATTTCAGAGTTGCCAAAATCAAGAAACGCTGTTCTAGATGTTGAGGAACATAGGTTTTGTTTTCCAAGCTTGGGATATTGTACAGCATTGCTTTATAACTGAAGATGATGTCTATGTTTTGAGCAATATGAAGCAAAAGGTGATATACTAAAAGCTTATGGAATTCAACCATATTATATTGGTCTAAATTACAAGCATTTTAAAGGAGCAAGCCCTCCCCGATCCTACATACATTCCCTGAAAACTGGACAGTGAACAGCAGCCAAGGTGAAACAGATTATTGGTTGGATAGGGTGGATGTAGCCCACACTTATATATACAGCCATAGAGAGGGAAGAAAGGATGGAGAGAAATGAGATAAAATGTATCTCTCTATTCACAGGCATGCATTTCCAGTACATGTCATAGATAATTAAGCATGCCCATTGAAAATAAGGAGAGAGAAAAATGATCCTCATTTTTAAAGAAATGACACTTCTTGTAAAGAAAAAACAGCCCCCCCCCCAATTGTCGTGAGTAGGCTGCCTAGGCTTCTTCATCAGCTAGAATAAGTAATGGACATTTACTTAACGAAGCGCAATTTTCATAAATGTAGATGAAAAAATATCAAGAGCTATTAATTTGGATTAATCTTCTCTTACTTGTTCTTGAAATCCTCCACGAGATCTTGGAAGTTTTTCAGTTCCGATTCAAGGCCTCGCCTCTCGTTCAAAAGATTATCAAGCTGCCTCCTTAGATTGCTAATATAAGCTTCAAAGAAGTGATCCAAATTTTTTTGACCACCAGTACCCTGCCCTTGTTCTTGCAAGAGTTTCCATTTGGTCTCCAATACTTTATTTTGTTGCTCTAGAAAGCGAACCTAAAAAGAGAATGGAACAGAGAGGAAAACAGCAGAGCAAAAGGTTTATTTATTCATATTCCAATAGGCTGTATATAACAGGGGCATCTCTGTATCTTTAAGCATTTGATTCTAAAATATTATTTTGTCTCTTTACCTTCTACAATGATTCAGAGTGGATTATTTACAAATATTCTTTCTACAAATTCTTAGTATTACTGAATTCAACTCTCTTCACTGTGTCACTAGAACATGGACTTTTCTATATTGATAGCCTCCAAGTCTCATCAGCTAATGATTGACAGACAGGTAGCCCTGAGCAGAATTTTAAACCAGATGGATAGGATGGATTTCTCATTATAGTGAAGACAAAGAATATTGAGGCGACTACATCAATAACAGTTCTTAGGGATGAAATGTGGTAGATTTGTCTCATTTTACATCAGTGAAACCTTTGAAGGAATATATTAGCTTATTGTACCCCACTACAACAAATCAACCAATATCTGCCTCCAATGCCAGCAAATTCTCAGCTATACAATTTGTATATATCTTCACGGCTGAGCCTCATTCACCTGAATGCAATCCTTGAGGCAATTCATCTTGACTAGACTCTACAGAAGATTCCCACATACAGATTGGTAAAATTAAACATTTTACTGCAAATAAACGATGCAGTAACTAATGCAAAAGTACTTTGCATACTTAGAATTTATAATCAAAAATTCTTCTTCTTGCCTTTTGAATTATAGAGCATGTAGTATATCAACTAATGGTCTGGGAAGGCTGTACTACATGTACATATCAGTGGTGTCTAGTCTGGAAATCACTTCAACAGGTTCTCATAGCCTTTCTGCTAATGATAAAAATCAATATCAGAACTGATGGACAAAATAGCTAAAGCATTGGGCACAACAGAGCAATTATCATACCTAAAGTAACTGAAATTATGCCATATGTTGTTGGCAACCATGGCCTTAAAATGTTTTCTGCAACAGAAACAATATGCTCCTTTTTATAAGAGTGAGATTATTCTTTTTTTTCCTGGAGTTGCCTGTCTGATGATGAGAACAACCACATCTCTAAAATAAGTTTTCATACCACTACCAAGTAAGTGAAACCACAGGAACAGGAGCACTACATCTTCCATAGAACACTCACAATGATTGTTAATCCAGATCTACCACATAGCCACAATCATCGCATCTTCTACAACCAATTTCACTTCCCAAACCATTTTGAATGTTTTGTTTTTTTCTGGATTTTCCCTTATATGGCTAACAATCAGAATCACCGTCATATTTAGAATTATAGGCTTTACCTATTCTTCCATACTACCCTTGCAGTTGGCTGAGAGATAAGGGCAGTGAAATTGCAAATAAAGATCATTGAAAAGAGCAATTATGTAAGTACCAACTATTGCAAATGAACAGTAGGTGAACATGGCTAGTGATTTGCAAACTAGCTAACTGGTCAAAGATATATCCAGTGCACATCCTGTAATTTCAGTCCTATAGATCTACTATCTATTTTTTTTGTCCTTTGACAGAATGATTACTCGACAACTAAAATTCCTGATTCTTATTGCCCTGTCTTTTCTCTACAGATGTCTTATTGACTATAGAGTATAAGAAAATAATATGAGATGCAAAGTAATATCATATCGATAGCATAAATTTCAACTAGATTGATAGTCAAATTTCTCCCCAGCATCCTCCTATGTAATAGTATTGTTTTGCCTTTAAGCTTAGAGTGATATTTGAATGTCTAACACTTCACCAAACTACAGTTCCCAGAATTCTTTGAGAGAATGAACCATGACAATTACAGATTTAATCACCGTAGATGTGCCCAGCAAAGATTTTTCTCTCTCCTTCATTTCTGTTCTTATTCTCTTACATTTCTAAAAAGCTATCTATTATCTCTTCAAGAACCACATCGTATCTTTCTCCCCAAAGTATGCATACTATATAAAACAAGGAAATTTAGCGACAACATAATTAGTTGTAAAAATTTTTAAATCACTCCATATATCTTGACGTCTACTGTTTTTTAAAGCCATTCATAAATTCCATGTACTATAAACTTAAACTATGCTAAAGAAAGGTCTGGAAAAATAAGGAAAATATTTTTGCAACTATCTCACCTTGTCGATGAAGGAGGCAAACTTGTTGTTAAGGGTCTTGATCTGCTCTCTCTCTTCTACCCTCACTTTCTGGATCTCTGGGTCTATCTCCAGATTGAGGGGCTGAAGGAGATGCTGGTTGATAGTCACCTCCTTAATGCCTCCTGGTGGGCAAGCTGGAAAGGCACCACCAAAGCCACCGCCGGCTCCAAAACCAGCACCATAGCCACCACCAACTCCAAAGCTTCCACCCCCTTGGCCACATCCCCCACCAAAACCTGCACCAAAGCCACTGCCAACTCCACCATAGGAGATTCTCTTGTTGCCCCCTTGATTAAGATTATATAGGCTCCTACTGCCAAAAGCAGCACCTCCGCCTCCACTACGGACAGAACATCCACGGCTCGTGGAAGCGCTGTTGAAGCTCATTCTTTGTCCACCCGAGAAGCAAGCTGAGCTGGAGCTGAATCCCTTGTTCCCTCCTGACACGTTTATCCCAAAAGACTGACGAGACATGATCGTTAGGGGATGGCTGGCTGGTGGCAGTGACTTTTTCAAGGAAGATGATCCCAATCTGGAGTACAACTGAGCCCCTATCGCAGCAAGGCGAGAATCTTCCCTTTTTATATGTTCAGAAAGTTGGCTTGGTTGAGAGGGGAGTGGAAAATCAAGTGCTCATTTATTTTTTTTATTATATTCCTGGGCTTAGGTGTGCTTTCAAACCCTCCCTCTTGCCCTGTGCCAGAAACTGACCTTCCCTGAAACACACCCCAAAGGCGCTAAAGAGCTTGACTGTGAACTCCAGTCAACCCCAGATTATCTGCATCACCCTTCTGTCAATAGAGGCTAGATGCAGCTATGACTACTGTCTGTATGGTAGGGCTTGGCAGGTTTCTTTGACATTCTTCAGCCCTGCGGGGAAAATAATGCCTCAAGATACATCCTAATCCCTCTCTTTTTCTTAAACCTGATGGCAGATTGTTCTTTTCAGCAAGTTCCCGAAAAGAAAACTCTCCAGCATGCTTGGTCTAAATTTTTTTAAAAAAAAAAAAAAACCACACACCCATGACTGCAACACCCATCTCTGCATTTCTTCTTGAAATAAAAGAAAGAAATCCTACAGGAATCTGCCCGATTTCTCAGTAGGAGAAAAAACATTTTCTCAGCACCATTTTTCTAAAAAACGGTACGCAGTCAAAGATGACCTATATATCTGCTGTCCTTCCAGCAAGAAACTCAAGGTAGCATACCCAATTCCTGATTATCCCAAATTCATCAATCATAATGAACTTTCATAATTGGGGGGTTACCTCTTGAGAGCTGAATGCAGTGTAATTTTATTTTTATGTATGCTGATTAGTGTACATTTAAAGTGACAATAAAGTTCTACTCCACTCCACTCCACTCCATTCTAAAATCAGGCAGTATCTATTCCAACTCCTTACCAGAGTGGAAACTTTGTCCCATCAGCATCTCTGCTAAGTGCTCTTGCCATCACTTGAAAATATCTGGGAAAAAGAAACTGTCTTTCCATTCAGTATTACTTTTTAGCATAAATTATACAAACTAAAATATATATAAAAATAAACATAAAGACCTTATTATTACTATTGTTCTTTAACACATGGTATTTTGCATGTTCTTATCCCAAGTTGGTTACAATCCAAAATATCATGCACAGTTTCATGAAAATATGTGGCCTAACAGCTACTGAAAAACAACGCAAATGCTTTGTGTGAAGCACTTTAGGCTGTATATGTGAAAAAGAGGGGAATTTATCTATAACGAGGGGAAAGGCCAATTCTGAGGTGACTCATACCTGGGGAAAAACAGTCATTAGAAAAGTCACCCTGCTGCCACCCCAACCCCCTTCTGTTATAAGCCGTTTTCTCCCTTTTCTCATCAGCCTTCTAGGGAACTAGGAGAAAATCGAAACCCTCACCCACCCTCAATCTGGCAAAATTGTGGGAAGAGAAAATTCAGGGGGTTAATAGCTGAGATACGTCCTGGAAGGCCACCATTCAACTCTAGGATTTAACCCAAAATCCACTTTATTGAAGATACCAAAAGAAGATAAGGTCCTACACCAGAGATGTCCAACTTTGGCAACTTTAAAATTTGTGAAATTTGTGGACTCTGTGACAACTCCCAGAATTCCCAGAGTTCCCCAGTCAGCCATGTTTCCCACCCATGGCTGAGAAATTCTGGAAGTTGAAGTCCACAAATCTTAAAGTTGCCAAGGTTGGACACCCCTCTTCTACACCTAGCATAGTTTCTTTAAAAAAAATTAACACAATTCCAATTATGATTTATTTTTAATCAAATTTATGTAGACTATATGTAATTATACTAAACAATTCAGCTTCCAGTCTTACTGAGATTCCCCTCATCCAAGATTCCAGACCAACTCCTCCAACTAAATTTTATTCCCACCCAACTGACCCGCCTTCTTTTTCTTTATTGGCTCTCAGGGGTCAGGTGACTCCCTGTGGACATCTAAGGCAAGTTCATTATTCTTCTTTTTAAGAGAATTTTAATTGTTTTAATTATAGCAAACCAGCACATAGCATATTCCAATCAGCATCTGTCAACTGGACAAACATATTATAGCCATATAATCATAAAAAGAAAAAAAAGGAAAAAAAGAGAAATTTTACACCTGCCCCTTCCTTCCGATATGCATTTAAGCAATTTCTTATTAGATACAAAATTATATGAATGTTACATCAACCATATCCTGATTTACCAGTGTTAGTCTAGAACGTATTTCAATATTATTTCATTCTTACAATATTTTTTATTATTTAGCTTTAATCATCCTAAATATTTTTTTATTGCTTCCATATCCTATCTCCATCAATCTGTCATCTAATTTCCTTTGTTTTTCTTTATTTCTATACATTTTTGCTTCTATACATTTTATGAAGTCACCCTCCTCTTACTCCATTTAAAAAATCCCTAAGGAGTTTATCATTGCTAATAACTCTATTTTATGCCATTTACATCTTAGACAATAACTATATTCTCCTGTATTGCTTAAACATCTTACTACATTTTAAATCTTATAGGTCATCCTACTAGCTATCAAAACATAATATCAAACTTATTTATCAAATTTGTCATTTTAGTCAGTATAATCTTACCAAGTTTTTTATTTAGACATTAATTATCTTCTCCTTTTATTGAACATTCAATATAAATCACTACCTAATATCAAGGTTTAAAAAAATTCTATTAAATATAGCATTTTTAATCATATACTTAAAAAAGAAAGAATAGCTTTTAAATTCCATATTCAATTTCTCACTTACAATATTTTGATCTGTCCAAATTTTTTCCATAACTTCCACATCTGAGTCTCTCCTTTATCTGCATCTTTAAAACTGTTCCACTTCTCTCTTCTCATTTTCTTCCTGACTTCCTCAGGTTTCTCTATTAGTATTTTAAGTTTCTTTAAAGCTGGCTTATAAATTTGTTTTCCTTGCTTGCTTCTTTGTGTCATGCTCATGGAAGTGGTTAGTGCTTTCTTTTTAACAGCCTTACGCCTTTCCTTGGACCTCTTTTTGACTTTTAAATTGTGGTTTAATTGTTCCTTCTGAAGTATCATCACCTCTCCAAAGACTTGCTGCTTTCTTTCTGTTGTTTCTAATTTGTCAATGTGATTAATGATCCATGCTGCAATCGTCTGTCTTTTCTTTAGTTGCATTTTTCTCTTTTGGCTTTTGTATACACCTGCCATCTATTTTTTGTGAAATATTTTTAAAATTAACTTCCTGTAGCTTCATAAATGTCGTTAGCATTTCGTGTATACATTTGACCATTTGTGTTGTCGTTATTATTTTTTATGACAGCTCCTCCTTATATTCCTTGCTTAGCAACAAGTTCTTCGGTTTCATTTCTTTGTAATCCAAATATTATCCTTTCTCGTTGTAATAAGCAATTTGCAGCTACTTTTCAAGGTCAAAGTCAGGCTGATTCACTTTCCACTTTCACTTCACCACCAGGCTTTATTCTTATTAAATTTTCCAGCATCATCTTAACAATCTTACAATCTTGCATTGTGGAAGCAATATTTTTTAACTTTTAATGTAGATTAAAAAATCATTTCATCTTTCTAAACTCTTTATTTCAGTCTAACACATTTTTCTTTTCTTAATTTAATTCCTTCCATTTTCAGTTGCCATTTTCACCCTCTTTTGGGTGCTAACTCTTTTAAGTACTTTTAATCAGGTAAAATCCTCTGGGTAGGATTTTAATAACTCACCCAGGTGGCAAGTTGTTGATTGCAGGCTTTTTTGCAGCTTTTTTCCAAGCTCGCAGCACAGGGTTGCAGATTTTTTGAGGGGTCCTTTCCCAGTTCCTTGGTGATCGCCACCTCCCCCGGGTTTGCAAAACATTCCCTCCCTTTGTTGCCTCTCTAGGGCAACTTTAGGATAGGATCCAGGCATGGAACGGACCCGAACTGCAACTTGTCAGGCAGTTCAACTCTGGAGCATTCCAAGTCTGCTGCCTCGCCACTGCACCATCCGCCAGAAGTCTTCAGTAGGTTCATTCTTCAAAGGGCTGGCTGTTCCTCACTACACTAGTCTGGCAAGCCTTGTGTCAAGTCAAGTGAAGAACTGTATCCAGACCTTTATGGTTCAGTCCCAGCAGAGTTGACATTCTAGTTGTGGCACAGGATTCACAAAGACACACTGTTCATTTTTGCCATATTATTATCTATCTATAGACAGATCCATGTAGAAGTGAGCACCCAAACTTAGTGTAGAGATAATCCCATACATCTTTTTTTTCTTATAATTACTGAGAATCACACCTCAGCATATCTTTGTACCTCCACCTTTCAGTTTTAGTACTTGATCACAGAAAAGTGTGAAGAAAACACAGGAGTTGATTTCAAGATGATTAGATTCTGGCATTCATAAAAAATGTTGAAATATGTTTTTACAATCAGCACAGCACTCCCCTTATGAAAGATGTCAGCTTTTAGTCTTCTTCATTTTTAACTTTGCAGAATATACATACATACATGTTTTTTCTTTTCCTGACACTGTTTTGCCATGAACTCAATCTACCACTTGATGACCCAAATAGATGTTAGGATGCTGTGTGTACACATTGTGGTCTTCTGTCACTAGGCACATCCCTTCATGAGCATTTTAGCTTGAGCCACAAGAGAGACCAGATACCTGACTATCCCATAAATATCTGCCAAAGTTGTTGGGTAGCTTCCAAACCACTTCTCATAATTTACGCAGGTTTCATAAATCTACTTCTACATCTATATGTGCAGTATACTTACAAGTTTAGTGCTGTTTTTAAAGATCAATAGTTCTGCTTTCCTTAAGGATGGGTGTTAGCAATCTTGCAAAATACAGAACATTTCATATTTACTTACAGTATTTTCTGCTTTCTGATTAGACCATTTTCCTACTTTCTCCTACATCCTTCCTCTGCCTCCACAACTTCTTAGTGAGGCAATTTTGGGATGAAAAATTAATGCTCTTTTAAAACACTGTCAGACCTATTTCCAGAATAACCCAAGGAACAGGTCACAAGTGCGGAGTTCTTCTGCATCTCTGTCTTGTCACTCAGAGAGCTTGAAAAATAGTATCAAGCTCTTTGGCATTTGTCAAAATGCTGATGTGATTCTTTTCCAAGCACAATTTTCATGGACTCTTTTAGACGCGGCTGTCCCAAGCCAGCTTGTTGGAACAAATGGGTCTTTAGGGCACAGCGGAAGGTTCGAAGGTCAGCAATCACTCATATAGCAGGGGGGAGATCATTCCAGAAGCTTATTTTCTACCTGAAGCTTTTGGTGGTCCTGAAACAACATTAAATAACAGAATAACAGAGTTGGAGTCTTCTAGTGACCGGATGAGTCACAGCTAATGAGTTGCTGCCCGTGACATCATCACTTGGCACTGATACTCTTTTTCTGAGCATGTGCATAGCCCTATGACATCATCTCCCAGCATCACTACTCTCTTTCTGAGCATGCTCAGCTCTGGGGCGATGCTGGGGCCACTTGGCTCTTGTGCCAACAGAGAGGCCGCTGCGTGCCACCTGAGGCACGCGTGCCACAGGTTCGCCATCACTGTGCTATACTATTCCAGACAAGTGGCTGTCAAGTCTCTTCTTAAAAACCTCCAAGGATGGCGCACCCACAACCTCTGGGGGCAATCCATTCCACTAGTTAATTGTTCTCACTGTTAAGAAATTTCTCCTCAGTTCTAGGTTGTTTCTCTCCTTGATTAGTTTCCATCTATCGTTTCTTGTTTTGCCTTCTGGTGTTTTTAAAAATTGGTTGGCCCCCTCTTCTTTGTGACAGCTTTCCCAACTTTTCACTTCTCAGGTTCTCCTTTACTTCCATTGAATCTGTAAAGGGAAAAAAAATTATCAACAATTCATAGAACATAGAATCCTAGAACTGGAAGGAACCTTGGGACCTTGGAGATCTTCTACTCCAATTGTCTTCTCATTCCTGGTCAAATGGTTGTCCAGCCTATTTTTGAAAACCTCCAGCAATGGCGTACCCACAACTCTGGGAGCCAAATATTCCATGGAATAGTTGTTCTCATTCTCAGGAAATTTCTCCTGGCTTCTAGACTGGATCTCTTTCTGACCAGCTTCCACCAATTGCTTCTTGTCCTGCCTTCAGGTGCTTTGGAGAATAGCTTAAACCCGCCACTTCTCTGTCCCTCATAATTATTGGAAGACAATTACCACCTATCTCTCCTCAATCTTTCTCTTCAAAAGGATAGACATACCAAGCTCAGTCATTAAACTCATGCACTTTACCTTTCTGCCTTGTTCCTTAACATCCCTGAGTAGGGCAAGAGTGAGTTGCAAGTCAGACCTGAGACCATGGTTAATAACACCTAGATTTGAGACCTTTGAATCCATTTGAGCCAGGATGGTGCAGTGGTTGAAAGCAGTACTGCAGGCTATTTCTGCTGACTGCCATCTGCCATCAGCCATCAAAAGTTCAGCAGTTCGATTCTCACTGGCTCCAGGTTGACTCAGCCTTCCATCCTTCTGAGGTCAGTAAAATGAGGACCCAGATTGTTGGGGGCAATATACTCACTGTGTAAACTGCTTAAAGAGTGCTGTAAAGCACTGTTAAGTGGTATATAAGTCTAAATAATAATAATTATAATAATAATTTGGAGCCGTAAATGAAAAAATGAACATCATGACATCTGTGGTGTCTCAGGGGTTAGAATGCAGTAGTGCAGGCTGACTCTGCCGACTGCCAGGAGTTCGATCTTGAGCGGCTCAGAGTTGGCTCTGAGGTCAGTAAGATGAGGACTCAGGTTTTTCGAGGCAATGTGCTGATTCTGTGAACCACTTAAGACAGGGCTGTAAAGCACTGTGAAGTGGTAGATAAGCCTAAGTGCTATTGCCCTATCAATGCCCCTGTAAGTTCTCAGAATCAGCCCAGATGTGTATACTCACTGTCTTCAATGAGTTATCTTTCTCTTCCCCTACAGCTGTTAAGAAAGCCCCAACTGTGTTCCCACTGCTTTCTTGTAACGGAGACATTGCCACCGCTTCACAAGTTACCGTCGGTTGTCTCATCAAGGACTACTTTCCTCAACCGGCCACAGTCCAATGGAATTCAGGCGCCATCACCAGTGGAATCCACAACTTCCCTCCAGTTTTGCTCTCATCCGGCCACTATACTCACAGCAACCTGCTCACCATCCCCGCCAGTCAGTGGCAATCCACGTCATACCAGTGCAACGTTGAGCATACAGCCACCAACACCAGAATTGACAAAAAAATTGAGAGTGAGTCCCGTAAAGTGATTTTATTTTATTTTCTCATGGGCAGTCAATTTGTCGTAGACAAGAAAAGTCAAATGGACAGGTAAAGCGATCGGAAACAGTGGCAGTTGCCAAGGCACAAGCAGACCTTGACTTACAACCATTTAGGGACTGGGGGGGGAATGACTTATGACTGTTTTTCCAAATAACCATCATGACAGCATCCTTGTGGTCACATGATCAGAATAGAGACTCTAGGCCAGAGGACTCCAATCTCTGTCCCTTTAAGGTTTGTGGACTTCATCTCCCAGAATTCAAGCCCACAAGCTTTAAAAGGACTGAGGTTGGAGACCTCACTTAACAACCGTGTGACTCATTGAACAACTGCAGTGATTCCCTTCACAGCTGTGTCAAGAAAGGTCATAAAATAGGGCCAAAACTCACTTGACAACTATCTTGTTTAGCAACATGTTAAACAAGTAAATGGTTGTCCCAAGTTGAGGACTACCTATAGTCTTTGATTTACCAACAATCAACGCTTGGAGTTACCATGGACTCCCCAAAAGCTAAAGACCCAAGATGGTGCAGTGGTTAAAAGCAGCTCTGTAGGCTATTTCTGCTTACTGCCATTTGCCATTGGCCATCAAAAGTTCAGCAGTTCGATTCTCACTGGCTCAAGGTTGACTCAGCCTTCTGTCTTTCCGAGGTCGGTCAAAGGAGGACCCAGATTGTTTGGGGGAATATGCTGACTGTGTGAACCGCTTAGAGAGTGCTGTAAAGCACTGTGAAGCGGTATATAAGTCTAAATAATAAATAATAAATAAATAAAAGCTACTTACGGACCAGTCCCAGTGACTGAGTCATAAAGTCAGGTTGCTCGTGTGACGATCTGCTTTACAATTGCCATGACGTACAACCCTAATGGGCAAGCTCCATTGCAGTTGTAAGTCGAGGACTCTGGAGAATACTATCTGATCTATTCCGTCATTTGCAAAGACAAAAGCAGAGGGATTCAATTCAGCTTTCATTTCTAGGGGGAGTAGGTTCCAATTTGTTCTTAATAACGTCAGGACTGGAACGGTATTTTGGTGTGCATTGACATGACACGTTGCAAAGTTTTCTTTGATGCTTCATCGAATGAATGGCTCTGTTCATCTACATGTAGCTCAAGCTGCTTTGGCTCATCAACCATTTACTTAAACATTCCTCCTCGTGGCATCCCGTGGAATATTGTTGTCATGTCACCCCTAGTCTTTCTTTTCCCTAGACTAGTAGGGACCGATTCCTTGCAACCTTCGTACGTTTTTGTCTCCAGGCCCTTAATCATCTTAGTTGCTCTTCTCTGCACTTTTTCCAAAGTCTCGACATTTTATTATTTATTTATTATTTATCATTAAAATTTATATGCCCGCCCCTTTCCGAAGACTCAGGGCGGCGCACAACACATTTAAAAAAAAAACTTTCTAAAACATCCCACAAAGTTATAAAAAAAAACTTTCAAAACCTCACAACGCATTCACAGTATTCGTGGCCGGATCTCGCCAGATCGCAAAGCGAGATCGACAGCCCTAAGCCTGCCGGAAAAGCCAGGTCTTCACTGCTTTTTGGAAGGCCGATAGGGTGGGGATGGTCCAGACCTCACGAGGCAACGGTTCCAGAGAGCTGGGGCAACCACAGAGAAGACCCTCCTCCGTGGGCCTGCCAGCCGGCATTGCTTAGTTGACGGAACCCGGAGGAGACCAACTCTGTGGGATCTCACTGGGAGCTATGCAGTAGAAGGTGGTCTCAGAGATAACCTGGCCCAGAGCCATGTAGGGCTTTAAAGGTAAATATAAAGGTACATCTTTTTGTAATGTGGTGACCAAAACTGGATGCTTTCTGTTTCTCCACCATGTTATGCTAAATAATAGTTGATTTCCTCCTGCTTAGAATCTGCAACTCATCCTCCTGTGGGCCCCGAGATCCAGGTGTTTCATTCTTCATGTGATTCCAAAAATAGTGATGGGTTCATACAGCTGTGGTGCCAGATTTCAGGTTTCTACCCCAAACAGCTGAACATTGAATGGAGCCTGGGCGGTCACTCTGAACTTCTGCAATCATACAATTATCCTCCTTGGCAGAATCCTGGCACATATACTTTTAGTACTGCCAGTGTAGTCAACATCAGCCAACATGACTGGTTGGAAGGAAATGTGTATTACTGCAAGGCAATCCATGCAGCATCACAAACCGCACCGAAGGGCAAAGTCAAGAAATGTGAAGGTGATTATAATGCTATAAAAAAATTGTGGTATGTATAAGTGAGCCTGGAATGAAAATAACAAATCGAGGAAGAGGGTAGCTCACATTTCACAAAACCTTTTGTTGTACGTAGAAATCCATGCCATTTTCAGTAAATCTTCGTTAATTTAGGCCTTTCTCACCTGCTCAGATAGCCATACTTAGGGGGAGGAACCATATTTCTATCTCAATTGGAGCTGGTGGTGGAACAGTGGTTAGAATGCAGTATTGCAGGCTAATTCTGCTGACTGTCAGTAGTTCGATTCTGACTGGCTCAAGGATGACTCAGTCTTCTATTCTTCCAAGATCGGGAAAATGAGGGACCAGGATTGTTGGGGGCAATATGCTGACTCTGTAAACTGCTTACAGAGGACTGTAAAGCATCATGAATAGATGCGCAACTCTTAAGTGCTATTGCTGTTGATTTATGTTTACTAAACTCAAAAGCATCTATGGTATAGATCAGATCGAGAGCCTGTTGGGATAGGGAAGAAATGAGTGTTGACTAGGGAACTGACATGAATGTTTTATCCTTAGATGGACGCAGTTGTCTCCCTGGTGACATTGATACTTTCATTCAGCCCCCATCACCAAGATCCTTGTACCTTGATAGAAATAGCAAGATCAGCTGTGTAGTGAACAATCTGCCAAATGAACAGGGATTGAAAATTACCTGGTCTCGGGAGAAGAATTTACACCTGCAACCTGATTTATTGGAAACGATAGAAGAGCCAAATGGTACCTACACTGTTATCAGTCGCCTCCCCATCTTCTCTCAAGAGTGGGAATCAGGGGAGATTTTCACCTGTTTGGCGGAATATCCGAGCTTTGCTTCTCCTCTCATAAAGAAAATTTTCAAGCCCAAAGGTAAGGAGAAAGTTACATTGCTTTCCCTCATAGGAACTTATTTTCATTTGTGCCGAGATGTTGTAGGGCAGTCTGTATAATTTATGGTGCGTGCTGCAACCTTGGAGTCATGGAAAGGGGCACCATCAACAATCCAGAATACTGGGGGGGATAAGTAAATAACTCAATTTCGGCTTTGTACAACGTGGACCTCTAGTCCTAGAACAGCTGGTAAGCCATGGTTTAGTGTTATAAATGAACAATGGGCTTGTTCGATGAATAATGACTAAAGGAATCACAGTTTAGCAAGAGATGTGAACCATTCATTGCTGCCACTAATTTGTCCTACATTTCATTGTTGTGTTTCTTTCCTCAAACTTCGCAAAGGCAAGCTCAGTGCGCCGAAGGTCTACATCTTCCCTCCTCACCAAGATGAGCTCAACTCAGGCCACAAAGTGTCTATTACCTGCTTGGTAGAAGGTTTTATTCCAGGCGTTATTGGTGTCCAGTGGCTACAGAATCACAATCCCATGGAAGAAGGCAGCCATGCGACTACTCCAGCAATCAAGAATAAGAATGATGATTCCTTCTTTCTCTACAGCAAGCTTACTATCCCCAGGGTTGATTGGGAAAACCACGTATTCACTTGTATGGTGGTCCATGAAGGCCTTCCCATGAAGTTCACCCAGAGGAACATCTCAAAAACCCAGGGTAAAAAATGAACCACCTACTCTGTTTCAACCCATCCTAGATTTGACTATAGCGTTGACAGATCAAGCTATTAATGATTTCCCTGCTCGCCCATTTCATATCTGGATGAATAAAAGCAAACCATCTCAGAAACACCTCAGGTTCCATTCTTTTCTGCTTGGAGATGAGTTCCAGAAGGGGGAATGGGATAACCTTTCTGAAAAAAGCAGAGTCAAGGCTTAAGGTTGATTTACTGGATTGATTGATTGCTTTGATTTCTGCAGCCGCCCACCCTAGCAAATGAATCTGGGTGGGGTGACAATTCTGATAATCCAACAAAAGGGAATCTATTGATGGATTTAGCTGGGTTAGGGACAGGCACTCCAAATTAACCTCACTGCAATTCTGAACTGTGAGAAAGGAATAGAACAGATGCAGCTAAACCAAGGTGATGAGTTTCAGGGTTCAGTGGAGATTTGAACCCATCAAGGACAATAATCCTTTACTGTCTGCTCCATGTTAGCTTTCCTATATTCTTAAATGCCCTTCTCTGTAGGTTGTCTACTTAACCCAAGAGCAAAGAGTCAAAGTAGCCAAAATACATATAATTGCAATTATTTACTGAAAAACATCCCATCATCCTAGATCCATCCATATCCCTTGCCCAGATCCCTTTGAGCCACAATTTCTCCATGGACCAATGAAATGGGGCAAAGTAACACTGTTCTCTGCAGGTTTATAATCTATACTTAATTTCAATCTCAAAGTTTCATATCAAATACAAAACAAACCAGAGAATGCTCAAGGGAAAATGTCAACAAACCATTATAAAGATGTTATGAACAAAAATTAAAAAAATAAACGGAAGCATTAAACTAATAGTCTAATAAGGGAGCTTTCTAAAAACTTCTATAGCTTTCTATAGACTTCTAACTAAAAAAATTAATGGAAGCATTAAACTCATAGCCATATAAGGAAGACTTCTAAAGGATCAAGTACGTAAGGAAATATTCTGAGTTTGCCAAATAATTGACAGAAAGCCGAATGGAAGATATAAAATTGATTGAGGGAGGGAGGAAAGCAGGAAAGAAATATTTCATTCAAATGATTAAAAACAAAAGATTGAGTAATAAGGGAAAATAGATTCAGCTCTTAAAATTATATCACATTCAGAAATGCAAAGCTACATGATACAGAAACAATTCTTCTCTGAAACACTTCCAAAACCTACTGATAACCAGGACAATTTTTTTAAAAAAGGCAATCACCTTTGTCCTTAAACATTCTATCAAAATCCACTGAAGGGTTATCCAAAACTCCATAGCATTCTTCATGCTTTAGTCTCCGTCTTCTAATCAGTGCAGATATGAGAGAGAGGGAGACAGAGACAGAGATTATCCAGCACCCGACAATGATACATCTAGAAATTAAATAGTAAGATCTCTCAGTTGGGACACCTATTTTAAAATGAAATATTAATAACAATCTGGTCACATTTCAATCGTATGGATCAATCTCAAGACACATCTAAGGTTTTTCTGAGGTTTTTTTTAGAACTTTTGCCCTTTCTGATTCATTAAAATTTCAGACAAGGAGTTCAATGAAATAGAAAAATGTTAATTGACAAAACTAGCGTACAACATTAGTCAATGAGAAAACATGACACTATATATAACCAAAAAAAGGGAAAAAAGAAACTTTATAGACATCAGTGTCGAGAAATCTGTCAA
>JANHFO010007768.1:53669-66597 GCA_032468095.1 Pareas carinatus
AAATGCTTATTTAATCATAAAATCTTTAAAGGTTGTTTAATTGTAACAAAATTATTTAACTTAGTTTAATTATTACAAATTGAAGCTTATTTAAGCATTACACATTTTAGTGTGATAGTTGTTCCTGTGAGAGAAAGACAGAGATACAGAGAGAGAGAGAGAGAGAGAGAATGAGACAAAGAGAATGAAAGAGCATGACAGAGAGAGACAAAGACACATGCAGAGAGAGAAAGAGAGAGAGGGAGAGAATGACAGACAGACACACCTAGAATGAGAGAATGAGAGGCAGAGAGAGAGAGAGAGAGACTCCTGTGGCACTCTGGCTCCCGGCCTTCAGCTGGTGGGTGATCAAGACCAACCAAGCCCAACTTAATAATAACTCGAGGAGCAATTTCTGCAAAGTCTTGCTTGCTCATTATTACAGCCAAGTGATCTCATCCAAGGGCGGGAGGGGAGAGAGTGAGAGAGAGATGTCCCTGAATCTTGCCACTGGACGAAGTTCACCGTGGGAGGAAAGGGCATTATCCCATCCTGTCTCACTGCCCTTCGCCTGGCTTCGCTGCAGCCGATCACAGCGAGATTCACCTGGCGCAACTGTGCCTTCGCCACCTACATGGCACCAGGCACAGAAGTGGCCCAGGGCTCCCTTATCCAGGCTCCACAGCCACATGCTCCGCCGCGGTAGAAGTCAGAAGCTCTTGCAAAATTGGGGGGCAGGGGGGAGACTCTTCTTTGCTGAGCGGTGTCCTTCACCCCAAAAAAAGATTTTAAGGCTCTCACCCTCTTTTTCTCTTTTACTCAATTTGCTGCAGAGACAGTGAGGCACACACCTGGAGCAAAGTTGGCTGGGTTGCATGCTTTGGGGTCAGAATTCGCATGCTTTTGGTGCCTGCTGATAGGGTCGCAGCCCAGCCGACTTTGCTCCAGGCGTGTGCCTTGCTGCTTCTGCCATGCCCAGGAGCAGGAACTTCGTTGTGTACCACATGCCAGGTACATTAAAATGCAAATAATATTCAGATTTTTCTGTGGACCACAGGTTGGTGACCTCTGCTTGATAGAACAGTGATATTTCACAATTTTCTGTACTTACCTTGAAGTAAATTTGTTGAATTCAAACTTGTGAGTACACAATAAATAGTTTTCCTTTGTAGCTAGGGACAATATGATAGCTTTTTCTTTTGGGTGTAAGAAAGTTTGTTAGTAAACTATATTAAGCTATCATAGGATTTATATTATAAGTAGTTCTCAACTTATGACCACAATTGACACCAGAATATTTATTGCTACACAAGGCTGTTAAGTGAGTTATGCCCGATTGTATGATCTTCCCCCCCACAATTGTTAAGTAAACCAGTGCAGTTGTTAAATTAATCTTTTTTCGAGTCTAGATCAAACTTTAAATTGCCAAAATGAAACCACGCCTTGGCTTAGTCATTGGCCAGAAATAAGTCATTATCACTACATGTTTCTAGTAGTAGCTGATATATCAGCAGATGGGCTGGTTTCTGTGTCTCCACACATTCACATAGCACAGGGGTTCCCAACCACTGAGGTGTGAGATGATATTCCAAGGGATGCGAAACCTTGAGTTTAGAAGTGAGTGTATATTCGCTTTCATCACCTTCAAACCAGGTATTATTTTTGTAAGGGGTGCGAGAATCTATCAGAAGCATTCTAAGGGTGCTGGGTACCATTGTCATAGTGTGTTGTTATCCATTAAGAGCTTCCACCTGAGCAGATTAGTTTTACATTTAGGCACTCCAATTCTCAACCTATTCAGGGTCCTCCAGATAGTATAAGGGAAGTCAGATCCTTCAGCCATGTCATGTACCATTAAGCAAATTTGGCATCCAACATTGACTTATCTTGTTGAAAGCTAGCTGGAAAGGTTGCAAATGGTAATCACATGACCCTGGGATGCTGTAGCCATCATAAATACATGCCAGTTGCCAAGTCCCCAAATTTTAATCACATGATGCTTCCACGATCATAAGTGCAAGGACTAAGTTATCACTTTTTTCAATGCTCTTGTCACTTTGAATGTTTGGTAAATAAATGGTTGTACGTGGATGAATATCTTTATACTTCCTGAATACCTCCTCCATCAAAATGGTGGGAAACTATAGCACTACGTTTCAGTAATCAAGAGTTTTGGAGCTATAAAAAGAGAGCTTGGTCACCATGCAGTCCTAGGGCTACTTGCTGCCCACCTGATATATAAAACTGAAGTTTTTTTCCCCACCTTCCAACATCACCCCCATGGCCACAGGAAATTGGAGTAATATTCAACCTTGCTTACTACTTAGCTGCATCTTAATTATTCTTAATAAAACTGTGGCAGTGCTGCTTCTTTCAGACACTTCCATTTGGCAATACCTATGCACACTAACCCAGAATACATTTTTCTTTGTTCAGATTTTTTTTATTCACTAGTGTGTTTCAGCTGCTGCCCAGCTACTTTTGGTGGGCAATTGTCAGGCAATTATCCTGTTTCTTTGCATGATTGTATTAGAGTTCCAGATGACATAATCTTTCATCAACATCCTTCCAGTGTTTTTTCAATAAACATCCTTCAAGTGTTTTCCTTTCATCTAAATGCTTGTGTACAGTATGGATGCTACTGTGGTAAAACAGGAATCTTACTATAAAGGTATTAGGAAGAAAATAACACCTAATTTCCTAGGTTTCAATTCATGAAAGATGTTACAGAGTTTTTTTCTAGTTTTTAGAATCATTGCTCTTCAATGACAATATGTCATGAATGAAGACAAATATACGTCTCCCAGGATAATGTTGCAAGATCTAATGGGTTGGTCACCGGGATCAGAGGTTTAGTCTTCTGAGCTTTAAGACTTGTGCTGGAGCCCATCTTCTGGGAACATACTATTCTTTGCATAGTATTTATGGTTGTGTGTGACTTTTTATTTGTTGATTGGGATGTTGATGACTGGTTATTAATTAACTGGCTGCTGTTTCCTTGAGATTGGCAACTCCTCTGCTCCTAAGTGCCTGATAAGCTGGTGGTAAATCAGCCCTCTTGTTGATTGACAAGGGACCTGTTTCCCATGCTTCAATCATTTCCCAATCTTTGTACCTAATTTGCCATCAATCTTAGTAGCTCCCACCTCCAAGTGATCTTTGCAATACACCATTGCTTGGAGATGATAGATGCTTCTAACATAATCTATCAGAACCCCTGTATGGATTGCCCTTGTGATTAAGTAGAGCAGAAGGAGGAAAATAACCACCAGACTGCAAGAACGTAAGAGCAGTCAAACAAGGAGTCTTGAACTCATTTGTAACCTCACATTGCAATGAACAAGGACATGCATTCAATTTTGCAGCTACGATTGTTGGCTGAGCTAGTAAAAGATAGCCAGGAAAAGATTGAAAATGGACCTCTTCTCAGTAAACAAGAGGGCTGATTTACCATCAGCTTATCAGATACATAGAATCTGGGAACTTGGCAGCACAAGGAAACAGCAGCTAACAACTTAATAGCTGGCCATCAACGCTCTAATCAACAAATAAAAAGCCACCCACAACCAGGCATCACATAAATACTGTGCATAGAATAGGCTAAAGCACACATCTGGTAGGGAGAAGTTCCCTTAGGATGGGTTCCAGCACAAGTCCAAAAGCTCAGAAGACTAAACCTCTGATTCCAATGATGACCCAGGTCAGATCCTGCAATATCTATAACAATTATTATCTATAGTAAATAGGGAGCACATATTTAAAATAAAGACTTTTCAGGTATAAATCTATAAATCACTTAAAATGTATTGTACTATCTACAGATTTTCAATATCTATTTAATAGCAAGAGAATACTTCATTAGTTTTTGTATGATCAATATCTGACATAAACTTAGCTTTACAATCTCCTTGAAGGCAATAAATTAAATAAGATAAACAGTCAGTTATATGGAGAAATGTACTATGCATATGCCAAGACAAGTATTTGATCTCAGAATATATTGGATGTTTTTCTGAAATGTCATACTTTATTGTATGACATTTCAGAAAAACACCCAATATATTCTGAGATCAAATACTTGGAATATTTTCCAGACTTTGACAATTAATTTAAAAGTATAACATATATACATATTCATATGCATATATGCCATGTCACAAGTACAGTATATTATTTCAGTTATTTTTGGATCCAGGTTATTTTAGTTCAACTACTAATCATTAAGTGATATAAATGTTTATGACAAATGCATAAACACAATTTTATCACTAATTTTGAAAGATTTTATTAATACTAATGTGTATTATTTTTTAATTAATGATCAGTCTAAATTTTTCTGAATTGGCATTTTATTCCTTACTTTTTGTATGGTCAACATCACATGCTATATATATTCACTACCGTGTTTCCCCCAAAATAAGATACTGTCTTAAATTAATTTTTGCAGCCAAAGATGCGGTAGGTCTTATTTTCAGGGGATGTCTTATTTTTCTACCGAGGCCGCCCAGAACCGGAAGTCTGAGGCCTTATTATCGGGGAGGTCTTATTTTCGAGGGATACCTTATATTTCAGTGAGAGGCAAAACTGTAAGTAGATCTTATTTTCGGAGGATGTCTTACTTTCGGGGAAACCGAGTAATAGTTAAATAATAAAATTCGGTGGTTTGCACTAAATAAAGACACTTTAATATAACATTCAAAACCCAGAGTTGGACAATATCAGCCAAGATGTCCCCAAGCTTTCGAGTTCTTCAGACGTTTTCATAAGCCAAATTCTCACAAAATGCATCCTACCTGACAAAGAGTTCTGGAAATTTGCCCATTGTGCATTCGCCTTTTCCTTTGTGAATTGACAGGTCTAGGATTGCTTAGCATAATATAGTGAAAGCCATTCTTAGACTGATGCTCCCTTTAGATACACTGGATTACAACCTGCATAAGATCCCTGTCACACTTGGCTAGGGAGGGGTGGTGTTGTTTAATCGCAAGATATTTATACAAAAAGAAGAGGGTTTCGATCCTCCCCGGCACCTTTCTTTTTTGCTCTGCCTGAATTCTTTTTTCAGCCTGCAAGGACAGCCTTCTAGTTACCCATTTCTCAGTTGCTGTAGCATCATCCATCACTGGACCTGAGACAGGATCACAATCTTCCTCCTCCCCCCTCACTCCCCAGGTCTGAGTTCATTAGTCACGTGAGTGGCACTGACAGTGATGACAGTCCTAGGCAGAGTGCTGTTGCTCCTAGTCTGCTCCCTGTGCTTGCCCCTTTCACGCACTTGCTGAGCATTCATTACAAGGGGGGAGGGGAAAGCCCCGTCTGCCTGTTTATACTCGTGGAAAGCAAGACTGACAGCTCAAGTGCAGCTTGCTTTGGAGGCCCAGCATCACATCGCAATCCTCTTTTCCCTCCAGTGCAGCTGCAGACATAGCAGCTGTCATGCCAGGAATGTCCCCTGCTGAGTGATGCATGCTGGGATTGTGTACTGCACAACATTTAGAAGTGACGAATGGTGTAAACAGAAAGCAATGTGAAGTCATTGCTCCGATCTCATAAAAAAAACCAAGGGTTCTTCATTGCATGAGCCTAACACTTTTTTAATAGACAGGTTTTAATTATTAATCTTCCGTTTCAATGGTCAAGCAAAAGCATTCTTGCAACGATTGCTCCCAAAAGCATTTAGCAATAAATTGTTGCTTGACAGGTACTTAACATTCTGGACTTTCCAGTCTCAGGAGAACACAAATAATTTATTATGCTTTGCCAGATTGCCATACCCGAACAGAAGAGCTATACCTAAAAACAGTTAAGCTCACATTAGCCTAAGTTAAACACTTTTCATGAGAAATCTTAGGTTAATTAGTTTGACTTTGTAGTCAGTAAGAAACTGACTACATAATAATGCAAATAACATAATTCATTGATTGTTGTTGCTGTTGTGGTCTGTTTTGGATCTAGACTTCATAGACCTATTCAGGACAAATACTAAGTTCTTGAAGTCAAATCAATAATTTATTTATTTATTATTTAGACTTATATATCGCTTAACAGTGCTTTACAGCACACTCTAAGTGGTGTACACAGTCACCATGTTGCCCCCAACAATCTGGGTCCTCATTTTACCGGCCTCGGAAGGATGGAAGGCTGAGTCAGCCTTGAGCCAGTGAGAATCGAACTGCTGAACTTTTGATGGCTAACGGCGGACGGCAGTCAGTAGAAATAGCCTGCAGTGCTGCTTTTAACCACTGCGCCATCCCGCTAAAGGACCAATGAGATAAGAGACCGTCTAGCTTGGCGATGGCTAACCTTCTGGGCATTGGGTGCCTGGTCAAGTCATGAGGTCATTGCCTGACGCTGCTGCTACTCTTTCTGTGCGTGGGCATAGCCCCGTGACATCATTGCCTGGTGCTGCTACTGTCTTCTGTGCATGCGCGACTCTGGGATATCTCGACTCGTGTGCCAGCTGAGAGGGCTCTGCATTGCCTCTCTGTCTCATGTGCCGTAGGTTCGCCAACACGGGCCTAGCCCATCGATCGAATGTGAGTAAGGCAAAAGGTTTCAAAGGGATCTTCCCTAATTTCTGTAGTGTAGAAATTACAGAATTCATTCTGTAATGGAGGTGTGGAAGATTTATATTTTCAGACTCGCAAGATTGATGCCAGCTTTATTAAGTAGACCAAGCAGGAAACACAGCTAGACTAACTATGCTGTAAATCAAACATCAACAGAACGTTACTTATCCAGATTATAATGTCTCTTCCCTCTAGATCGATCCATTTCACTTATTAGTTTAAAGCTGGATGAAATCTCATTCAATGAAGCAGTTTAGTTTGAATACAGATAGTTTCTGACTTTCAACCTTTTGTTGAGCGACTGCCATGAGGACTTTGGAGATTTAGGAATCAACAGAGGACAAGCACTTTGTGCGAGTAATGCTAAGCAGGAAAATAGATTTGAAACCAGATTGCCCTAGCTTCATTTTTCCATGTAGGTTATTTTTAATAAAATCCTATATCAAAATAAAAATAACAGAATAACAGAGTTGTAAGGGACCTTGGAGGTCTTCTAGTCCAACCCCCTACTCAAGCAGGAGACCTTACACCATTCCAGACAAGTGGCTGTCCATTCTCTTCTTGAAAGCCTCCAGTGTCGGAGCACCCACAACTTCTGAAGGCCAACTGTTCCTCACTGTCAGGAAATTTCTCCTTAGCTCTGATGAAACTAACTTTCGTGGGGTCCTTGGTGATCTCTGAGCTTAGCTATTGGTCTGCAGATGTTTCATTACTCAATGAGGTAACATCATCAAGGCTAGAAGGGAGTGGGGTTTGCAAAGAGGAGGAGGGCTGTGGGGTCCTTGGTGATCTCTGAGCTTAGTTGTTGACTGTCAGACATTTCATTACCCAAATAGGTAACATCATCAGGGCTAGAAGAGAGTGAGATTTGCTTTCTTTTTACATAGCAGTGACTTCTCTTGTCAGTGCTGGGCCAAGATTTCTTCTTCTTATAGTTTCTGGGGTAGACCAACCCATCTCCAATTTGTTGATTGAGTTCAGAAAAATAAGACTGATTTGATTGGGACTTTGAATTGAAATTAGGTTGATTCCCTTAAGATCTGAAAACGATTCAGAGAAAGACATTTCTGTACAGCAGAACCATGCAATTTATCCAAAGTGATTAGGAAGCATTTCGTTGGCTTAATGATTCCAAGCCATTTTCCAACTCATCATTTTTTTCTTCACTTTTGGAGTAAGTCTCTGAATCAGATATCAGCCCAGGCTTAATTTGTGGATCTTTTGTCTGACTCAGCAGGATTCTTTGTAGATTTTTAATTAAATTTCTCTAGCAATTGCACCTTACAAAGAGAATACTGTGGATCTTTGTGGTTGACTCATTCATCTCTTCACGACTCGATGGACATCATTGCATCAGGATTACCTAATGATAGCAGCTTTCTTTTTTGCTCTTGTAAAACCAGACATATATCATCACTGCTAGTATCTACATATCTTGTCTTTTGTCAGCCTTCTTCTTCTATTGCCTTCAGTCTTTCTTCAGAGTACCAGGGGATTCTCCAGAGAATCTTCTCTTTGCATTCTAAAACATTTCAATTTTAAGTTCCTTATAAATGCTTCCAGAAAACAATCTGGTTTCATGTTAGGGAGCTACTCTCTGTTCTTCTGTGAGCATCTTGCCCAATTCTTGCATTTAGATTTAGATTTAGATTTATTAAATTTCTATACCGCCCTTCTCCCCGAAGGGGGACAGGGCGGTGTACAGTCAATAAAAAACACAATATTTAGCAATAGCAATAGCACTTAGACTTATATGCTGCTTCATAGTGCTTTACAGCCCTCTCTAAGTGGTTTACAAAATCAGCATATGGCTCCCAATAATCTGGGTCCTCATTTTATCAACTTCAGAAGGATGAAGGCTGAGTCAACCTTGAGCAGGTCAGGATCGAACTGCTGGCAGTTGGCAAAAGTAGCCTGCAATACTGAACTCTAACTACTGCGCTACTACAGCTCTACACTTATACCTTCTTTAAGCAAGAATCCTTCACCATCTCTTGGGGATTAAAAATAAATAAATAACAACAACACCTTTAGGATGCACTGTGTAAAGTCAAACTTTCCTTCAATGATTCTCAAGTCATTTCATTTCAGTGAATAACCCCAGGAAATTGAATGACCCGAGACGGATTTGCCATTGTTTTATCACATGTTGCAGTGACTTCTCTCTCAACCTTTGCCCAATATTAGCCCCCCCAAAAGAGAAAGGCATCAGTGCAACACCGTCCAATTGAAAGAGAAAAAGCATGTGGTGTGTTCAACACTTCACTGCTGGTTGGATGATAAAGCAATTATTGTTCTGGGTTATCAGAGACTTCTCTGCCATCAGCAATTACTAAACGAGGAGGAAAGAGACCTTTTGCACTGATAATGCAAGAAATACACATACACACACATACATACATATGGATGGCAGGGCTGCAAACCTAGCTCTTTCCTAGAAAATTGTATTACACCCCTCTGGAGACCCCAAACACTGACTCATGGAATAGTCAGCATGTGCTCTGTAACCTGAATGGGGTTTGAATTGTATAAGATGTGATCATTAATAGACTCAGTGCATCCAGCATGCATTAAAACCAGACAATAGGATTCCAAAACCATCCAGAAAGCTCCCTTATCTCCCTTGTCTCTAGTCCACGGCAGTGAATGATCAATGATCGCAAGCAAGGCTCTCAAAATAGGATGGGGTACGTGGGATTTTTGGTCTTTTGTCTCCTTTACAGCTTAGTGGAGGTATCTCCCTGTTGCTGCATGTCCAATGGGATCATCTTGCTTGCGGCAGCTAAATATCCATTGGTGATGTTGATCCACCCAAGTGGGCCTCATTCCACCATGTCACGTGGGGAGCAGCTGCAGAAGTGCTAGAATGAAATGGCTGCAGTCTTGCCCGCTCGGACCTCTGCACCCCACATTTTAACACAGTTGTGTTTCACGAGGATCTTGCTGGTGGCTCAGAGTCCTCAGGTGACTTCAATGACAGATTGGTCTGGAAGGAGATCTGTGACTTTGTGCAGAAGCTGAAGGGGCTGTGGGCCTTGTTATCTTTCAGGTCTGTAGAAGGAACAGCCTTGATGGACAGATCAAAGAGTTGTTATCAAGTCCCAAAGATAACGATGTTCTTGTTGTTGTTTTGCTTGAACACGTTTCGCTTCTCACCCAAGAACCTTCTTCAGTTTACAAAGAACTCAGAACTGAAGAAGCTTCTTGGATGAAAAGCAAAATATCAACAAAATCAAAGAAAGTCCAGTTGTCTTTTGGAAAATCATCTTTGGGACAACCATGATCTGGATGATTGGGAATCTCCACGGACAACTGCTATCAAGGCGTCAGTCAACTAGTAGGGCTTCAGCTCAAGCCAAGAAAGATGTTTGAGAAAAGATCTCAGACAAGTCCATCCCTAGTTCACACGAAGTGAGGTCAAACAAAGCACATTCAGACCTGCAAAAAAAATTTTTTGCTACAGCTGTTTCAACAAAAGTGGTCATGACTGCTATGACATTGGTTCCTTAGTCTGGTCTATCTTGTAAGTCTAAACATGCTTCCCTTCCTTCCTTGCCATGGTTCTATTGATTTATTGAAGAGGAACCCACTCAACCTGTTGCGTCCTGAGTTCCGCAGTCATAGGAAGAGATGGTGTAGGTTAAACAGGAACCGTTTATTAACAAGTCAGTAACATTACAGCAACAGTGATTCTCTATACAGCAGGTTCTCTCAACTGGCTTTGCCTGTGCAATGCACAGGCTTATATACATAACAGCCACTAGGTGGCAACCAATAAGCAATCAGGGTTTTTCCGGGCAATCTTCGAGCCCGCAGATATCCTGTCTGGAGACCTAAAGGCTTCAGCTACTTTAGCTCAGTAATTCAGCAGTTTCCATTAAACGCATACACTTGGATATAAGGCCAATACATAACACAACCTTCTGAACATGAATTGGCATCTGTCTTTGAAAACAAGATGTGTTGAACTGCAGGGAATGCTGGAGTCTCTGGGACTTCAATTAAAGGCAGAAAGAAAACAAAATCCCACTGTTTTAGAATTCCTATATCTTTTCCCTCAGCTCACTCAAAAATAAACTTTTCACATCTCCACCTTAAATAATGGACAACCCTTTCCCACATACATGCAGTCCTTGACTTACAACCACAACTGAACCCAAAATGTCTATTGACAAGCAAGGCAGTTGTTAAATGAACCTTGCCCCATTTTACAACCTTTTTTCAGGAGCTGTAGTGGCGCAGTGGTTAGAGTGCAGTACTGCATTCTACTTCTGTGAACAGTCAGCTGCCAGTAAGTTCAGCAGTTCGAGTCCCACTAGCTTCCATCCTTCCGAGGTCGGTCAAATGAGGACCCAAATTGTTGGGGGCAAGATGCTGATTTCTGTAAAACCGCTTAGAGAGTGCTGTAAAGCACTGTTAAGTGGTATATAAGTCTAACTGCTATTGCTATTTTGGCACAGCTGTTAAGCAAATGACTACATGCATTAAGTGAATCATGCAGTCATTAATCAAATCTGGCTTCTCCCATTGATTTTTCTAGTGGGAAGCCAGCCAGGAAGGTTACAAATGGAGATCATGTGATCCTGGGACAGTGCAATTGTCATAAATACAGTGGGCTAAACACCCAAATTTTGATCATGTGACTACGGAGATGCTGCAATGGTCATAAGTGTGGAAAATGGGTCATAAGGCACTTTTTTTTAGTACCGTTGTAACCTCAAACTGTCACTAAATGAATGATTGTAGGTGAAGACTATCTGGATGGAGCCCAAAGAGGTGATTCTCAAAGTACACCGAGGAATTCACGACAGTGACATGACAGCATCATGGTTTGTGTAGTAGAAACTCTCCAAATAAGACAGAACAGCCATCTACGAGGGCAATTTGGGGGGGAAATGATAGCTGTTTGGTTATCAGTGATAGATACTCGCAGATACAGAAATTTTATTATACACATTAGAAAACTACAACATTACATGACCTTTCAATGTAATCTTCGTTCAAATTGAGACCCTTGTCATCACGTCTTTCAAAGTTTGAAATTCCTTCTGCAAAGAAATCTCCCTCCTAGGAAGAAAGCCAGAGGAGGTGGAAGTCACTCAGCACCAAATCTGGGCTATCGGGGGAGAGAATAAAAAACACCCCAACGTTGGAACTGCTCCAAAAGTTCTTGGGTGCATCTTGAGGTGTGACGGGAAACATTATTGTGAACCAACACCACACCGAAAGTCAGCATGCCCCAATGCTTGCATCACACTACTTTGACAATGACAATGTGCTTCGTGATGCTGTTACTGGTTGGTTTCCTTCCTAGGAGGGAGATTTCTTTGCAGAAGGAATTTCGAATCTTGTAAGACGTGATGAAAAGGGCCTCAATTTGAATGGCGATCATTTTTCCAAATTGTCCTCATATATAGCAAGAGGGGGTCGTCTCTGAATCTGCCTACACCCAATAGGAGAGTTCTTGTTAATGGTTACAGCAAGGACAGATTCAACGGACAGAGAATACCTAGCAGAATACATTAGCAATTATTTTCCCTGGCTGTTTTGCCATTTTAAAAGTATCGCTGTACCTTGAAGGTCAGGTCATTTAAGCTCTAATTTCACATTCACTCCCAGAAATAAGAAAGCGCTGAATTCTCAGGAGTGGGGAATAATGTGTGGAAATATATGGATGGGAATCTGCCTGGGTGATGTTTTGTGTAACTGCTAAAACCCATCTGGAAATTATGGTGCATTTCAGGAACATGGAGAATCACAGCACACAGCCCTCCCGTCTGACCTTTGTTACTCAGAATATGTTAAGAGAGGAAATACTGTCCGCTGTCAGTTACGAGATGGAAGATTTGCCCACGCATTTATACCCTAATTTTAAAGAAGGCAACAAGGTTAGTTCCCCTTTGAAATTTCAAAAGGAAAAAAAAGCCGAGACATTCCTTTTTGTCTATTGTTATGCACAATGCGTGACCAGAAACTTTGCCAGACTGCAAATTCCGGGAATCAAATTTGCAAGTATGAAGCTTTTTTGGAAATAAAATAAGATAAAGTAAACTAAATAAAAGCCATACGGTAATTATATTGTTAAAGGAACCCCAACAAAGCACTATAAATTGAAATTTTAGCTAATGTAAGATTTTATATTTTTTTGCCGTGAGATGGAATAAAAACATCTGCGTCAATGAGTTGAGCTGTTAGTGAATTTGTCATGATGAGGGGTATCAGGGGGTTTAATCGTCCATTAAAAGATGATGTTTCCTAGAGTTAAAATGAGTTTGTATTTTCGGTGTACTCAATATTGGAATTTTTAAGTAAAACAAAGATTGAAAAGAAATCTCTCTCCCTCTCCCTCTCCCTCTCCCTCTCCCTCTACTTCTCCCTCT
>JANHFO010007768.1:75147-88242 GCA_032468095.1 Pareas carinatus
TCTGTCTCCTGAATCCACTATCCAGACATGTTTTGTCTTTTGTACCAACAATTGTTAAATCAGGGGCGTTATGTGGCAAGCGTCTATCTTTTTGAATTCTACAGCTGCAGAGGTATTTAGCGTCTTTCCCCCCCTATTGCTTTCTCTAGTTTATGGTCCCATCAGTTCTTGCTTGCAGTAAATGGTATTTCAAGCAGGTATACTGATGCACCATTATTGCTACCTTGTTATGCCATTGTTTGTAGTCAGTTTGTGTGATCTTCTAGCAGTTAGCAGGTGGTCCACTATTTCTTCAGCTTCTTTGCAGGGATGACGCTTGCTGTCTTCTCAGTACTAGCTTTGTTATGCATTTGTTCTTAAGGCTTGGTCTTGTGTTGCCAGAATCTGCCCCTCTGTCTTTTTATTCAATTTTTCCAGTCTTAGCCAGTATCATGTCTTGTTATTTACGCTGTCTGCTATTTTTTAATGTACTGACCATGTAATATTTTGCCTTGCCATGTCTCTATCCTATTCATCATTTGATCTTTCTTGTAGAACAATTTGATCTCTCTACAACTCAATAAACCTGCATGATATTATTATTTGTAGTATTATTAGGATATTTATTACTTTTTTCATATAATAAATGTTTGGGCATCAATTCATGAAGGGGTCAATGAGCTGAAGAGTTTAGACATCCTTAGTCTAAGCAGAGCAAGACTAATTCCCTGTCTCCAGCTCCCCAGATTCTCTAGAGCAGGGGCCCCCAACCCACAGACCGCAACCCAGTATTGGGGTGTGAGCTGTTTGGAACTGGGCTGCAGAAGCGGTGGGCAAGTGTGTGTGTGTGTGCAACCCTACTTTTGCAAGCAGCTTGACCTGTCACTCATGCAAGCTTTCCTATTCAGCAAGAAAGCACAATAGCAGCAATATTTGAACAGATAAACCCTAGACAGCAAGTAAGAACTAATAAAAACTAATTGACAGGATTAAGTAAAGGAACTTAGTCTTTAGAATTTACACCTCTCCAGCCCTAGGATAGAATCACCACTTTGCCTAATCCATAGGAGCCACTTAAAACTAAAGGTAAAGAAACGTAAACCAACAGCTTGTGAAATGTACCAGAAAAGTATAAAAATCCATGTACCTGCTGAACTGCCACTGTTTGCATCTGGTTAATTAAATAAAATGGAGACCTCTTCTCATGCAGCTGCTTTCAATTCATTTTTTCAGCGTCTATCTTCCAGCTTGGAATTGAACCAGATTTTTCTTCCAGCACATGGAACCATCCCCTTTCCACCCCACACTTGTCCACAAAGACAGAAAGGTTGGGAAACTCTGCTCTAGAGTAGTGTATGATGAAGGAAGTATTGGTGATGTTTTGTCAGAGATGGGTGGAGCTGAGATTTCTGATGCAGCCATCGTCCCTCTATGTTGTCATGAAGAAACTTCAGACTCCCTGGAGAATATTTTGTTTATTCATTTATAAAGGAAACATTGCACTTTCTACAGGTAGTGGAAATAGTTTGAATATATACATATTAAAATATTTTCCCTTTCAAGGGCCTTCAGATGTATCAAAGGTGTGTCAAGATCATTTTCCCTGGGCTACAGTTGCACAACCATGTTTCCATGGTTGCATATGATCTTACAAGCTTGGGGTGTAACCCTGAGAATCTCCCCAATGGTAATGAATTGTCACGTTTAATGTGATTGGAAGAAGAAATCATTAAAGACATGGGGAGTAATTATATTAATTGTACTGAATTTCATTTAACTTTAATTAAATTTAAATTAAATCCAACTTAGTTTTGTTCTGCCTCTGGCCATTTTTTGTAATGTGGCCCTCAGCATGCCACTTAAATTATAGCCTTCAACTCAAACTGATTGTAAAAGTTAGCTATTTCACTGTTACCAGCTAACCTTCCTAAAAGTTCCCAAAACTGTATACACTTTTTGAATACAGTAAAGTGTGTATGGTAAATTAACTGTAAGTAAAATTTCTTTAATGGAACAATTTTTCCCTGGAGAGAAATGCTATTCAATTACCTGTGTGTAGATTAGAAAGTTGTTCATATATGGGTATCAAATGTTGGACCTTATGGAAATAGAATGCAGAGAAACAGACATCTGTGTTGGGACTGAGGCATGGAGGATTACAGAAAGGAAAAAGTAATCAAACCTGCATTGTGATATCATAATTCATTTTTCATTAGTTTGACATCATTGTGGTTAGCGTGGATGCCTATGGAATGAAATTTAAAAGGAAAATCTCATGACAAAACAATGAAGTGACAAACTATGGGTGGAATTACAGTTCCAGGACAAATGTTTTGGATACAAAATGTTCTTGAGGTCCATATGCTAAGACCTCTAGTTTAAAAAATGTTCATAGATGACAGAGGAAACATCTCTGAGACTAGAAAGGAGTAGATAATTTATGTATACATAGATAAAGGGCCTGATTTATAGAACTTTAGCAACTGATTGTTGCCTTGCAGATTAGATTATATTCTGACATATCAAACCAGAGATCTGCAAAGATGAGGAGCTGTCACAGAGAAGGAGTCAACCTAGTCTCTAAATCACCTGAGGGCAAGACAAGAGGTAATGAGTGGAAGATCATTAGAGATCTAACCAAGAATTAAGGAGAAATTTCCTGACGATGTCTGTATCTATCACCAAAGATTTTCAATAAGAAACTGTACAGTTATTTGTCCAGAATTTTATTACGGCTTCCTGTTTGAGAGGGAGTTGGACTAGAAGACCTCCAAGATCTCTTCCAACCCCATTATTCTATGTTCTATATTCTAATGTAGTCTTTGACAGCATTGGACAACTTGATGTTCTTGGGAGATATTGGAATTGCAACTTCTGATAATTCTCGTCAAGATAGGAAGTTGGTTAACATAACTCCAACATAGCTGAAGAACACCATGCTGGGGAAATCTAATATGGAATGGGTTATAAAAGGTCATTTTTTTCAAAGTCTACTATGGAATGGGTTTATAAAAGATCATTTTCTCAAAATTTGCCTTATTTCACTTTTTTTTTACTAATAATCTTTTTGCATGTCTCAAAGAGACAGGAAGTTCCAAAATTGAACAATAGAGGGAGAGAAAGAGCCATAACATCGAACCATATTTCATTTATCCAACTAATCTTGTTCTAGAAGCATCCATTAAAGTTCAGGTTTTACCTAAAACAACTATTGTGGTTTTTTTTCTAGACTGCAGGACGTCGTATTTTCAAATCCGTAATTCTCATAAGAAAATATCTTTGCTCATTAAGCAAAAATAAATTAAAAAAAGCATATTCATTACTAATACCTCTCTGAACAACCACATAATTTGTAGGTAACAAATTACTAATACTCAGTCATGATCAAGGGAAACTTAAGCTACCCATTAAGTCACAACAGCTTTGCATTTCATGAGAATGTCAAATAGCAATTGAAAGTTTTAGGAATGAAACTCGACTAACTAACTAACTAACTAACTAACTAACTAACTAACTAACTAACTAACTAACTAACTAACTAGCACACTAGCTAGGTGCATGGTAAAACAGATTTATCTATAAAACTGTTATCTTCCTTTGATCCCAATTCTGTTTACTCTTTCCTTTTACTCTTTCCTTTTCTCTGAATGGTAGGATGATCAATGAATCTACCTTCATTGCTCAGGTTTTTATTGTGATAAGACTAAAAAGAATGCTAGTTTTTTTTGCTAATGATGACTCATTATTAAATAACTCATATAACCATGAAAATGTGGGCAAACATCTAAACAGAAACCCATCCTCAAAAGAAAGAGGGTGGGGTCTTCAGGAATCTTTCTTAACTAACCAAGAAGACCACAAGGCTAAGGTCACCCCTTACCCAACAACAGAGTACAGATTCATAACTTCCTCTTTCACTGGCTAATAACTATCATTGGTACATACTATTTCATTCAGCATCTGCTGATTAAATACCAATTAAATTATATTTATCTAATACTCCAATATATTATTGCCAAATCTGAAAGGTAGTCATGGTACAATATTACATGACTCAAATATTCTAGAAAACAGGCTTAGTACATTGTGGGTGATGATGATTTCTACAAGTATCTGACTGAGAAGGGCGGTATGTAAATTTAATAATAATAATAAATAAATAAAGTATATTTAGGAAAATTACTATTTTGAGTAAAATGGGAAAAAAAGATCAAAATCGACGAGCACACTTTGTTTTAGTGTCAGATTTTTGTATGGGGAGGGGTGAGTTGTGTATAATCCAACAACTTTCTTTATGTCAAGTGTCATTTGACTACTTGCAATAATCTGTACAACAAATTGCCCAACTTGAAATATTTTCACAGGGCAAAGGTTGGGCAAACTAATAAAGTAAACATGCCCTGGAGTCAAGCTAGTTGCTGGTGAATAAATGTCTGTGTATTTATTTATGTATTTATGAGTGATTTATAAATACCTATACCACTACCACCACCATCTACACACCCACATACATACAAAGTAGTGGTTGTGCAAGAAAAGAAATCTTACATACATTATTTTGATTCAAATAAAATAAACATAAGAGAAAAGAAAAAAAACTAATAAAAAGTTCCATATAATATTCCTTTAGTATCAACATGAGTTTAATTCTATTGTTAAACTTGTCATTAAATCTGTCCTATGTAGAAACATTACTTCATATTATTTTTAGAATATAAAGAGTTTTCAAAAATAGACTCAAATTTGAAATTCATCCCATAGTTATCAGTACTGAGTCATTTTATAATGTGACAGAAATGCAATGATGAGTAGAAGATAGAAGGGCTGGCTTATTGAAGTTAGGAAATGGAATGACAAAGTAACATAATATTGTAATATTGGTTTAAATATAGATTCCAAACTAAACAAAAGAGATGTTACCCACGTAAACTAAAAATAACTAGAAATTGTATACAATGATAAATGAAAATTGGAAAAGGTTTTTGTAATGAATAAAATTGGAAAAGAAAAATTTAGTGCTTGTTAGTTAAACATGGTAAATATGAAAAGGACATAAATAGAGTGACGAATGAAGATGACATAATTTTCAGCTGAGACTGGATGTAAACAAGGATAGGGAAGAAGAGGAAGAAGGAAAGGACCAGGAGGTAGGAGAAGAAAGAGAAAAGGAAAAAAGAAAGAAGAGAGAAGAGAAGCGAAGATAGAGGATGGATGGAATCCAGAAGGTAGGAGTGAAGAATAGGAAAGAGAAGAAGGGGAAAAATGAGTAAGAGTTTGGAGGAGGTCAGAAGAGAAGGTGTTGAAGAAAGGTGGAGGGGGAAAGGAGGAAGAAGAAAGGAAGGAGGAGAAAGTAAACGTAGGTAGGTGAAAAGTTGAGAAAGTAGAGAGAAAGGCTGAGAAGGTGGAAGAAAAGAGAGATAAGGTAGGAAGAAGGAGGGATGAGGAATGAGATGGATAAGGGAAAGGGAAAAGATAAGAGGTTCTTATAAAAAATAAAAAAGATTTAGAGGATTTAGATGGAAAAAGTACTCCCTCACCTTGTGAACACACTCTTTTTGAAGAGGTTGGAATCTACCCTTTCTAGGAAATGTAAATCTTTTGTATATCCTAGATTAACTCTGGATTGTGTCATGACATTGATCTGCTATCTTTAAATTTTGTATACAGGATATAAAAAAGCCTTCCTTCCTTGATGTATTGTATGTATGTATGTATGTATGCCTTGTTTTTTGCTTGTTTGAAAAATAAAAAAAATTGAAAAAGAAAAGAAAAAAAGAAAAAAAAGTACTGAGCCATGATGGTGCAGCGGTTAGAATGCCAGCAGTTCGATTCTCACCAGCTCAAGGTTGACTCAGCCTTCCATCCTTCAGAGGTCAGTAAAATGAGGACCCAGATTGTTGGGGGCAATATGCTGACTTTGTAAACTGCTTAAAGAGGGCTATAAAGCACTGTGAAGTGGTATATAAGTCTAAGTACTATTGCTATTCCTGTCAAGAGGATAAGTCTGTTTGCACTGGGAAAAAAAGTTTATCATGCTTCAGGCCCAGTAAACAAAAGCTCTTCACAAAATGTCATGCTCTGTTTCCTTCCCAAATTATATTAATATATGCTGTGATTTGAAAGCAAAACAGAGCTCTGGGGATGGACATGATCAAATCATATATATCATGGTTGTCCATAGTGAAAAGGTTAAATCTGACAGTTGCAATGGTGCAACTGAAGAACACAAAAACTGGGTGGAAGTTCAGTAGCTTCTCTTCGCAGATCCCTTCCGGTTGTGAAAGGAGACCCCTCCAGCGATCAATATGAGCTCTTCCGTTACTTTTTCTTTTCCTCCACCTCTGGAACCTTGAGGTAGCTGAATTAGCTGGGTCATATTTGGACTCAGGGCTGGCCGAAGGGTGCAAATGGTGAGACCATACAAGGCCCCGTGCTTGCCAAGGCCTCGTGGGGTTAATAAATAGGCCCAGCCCCACGCTTGCCAAGACCCTGCATGAGGCATTTCACACTGGACCTTGCTTATTTTTGGCCCGGTCCTGCTTGGACTGCAACTATAAAGGAGGTTTTCTGTACCTGGTTGTTGTGGGTAAGTATTGAATGCTGTGCTGCAGAGCAGGAGAATAGAAGGTTGCAGATGAAACACCAAAGACAAAATTGACTTGATGCAGTGACTGAAAGGTTGGATAAAGCTGGTGCTGATTCAGCTGTCCAAGGAACCAAAGGGTGGGTAGAGAAACAGAGCCTTGCTACCATATCAATTCCAGAAGTACCAATGGCTGGCCAGCAGCTGGTAGTAAGCTTCTGTCCTTCCAACCCAAAATTAAGAGAATGAGAGATGCTAAAATCCCTGTAGTAGTTCAGGATGGAAGCAACCAGGGCTTGGCACGAAAGCTAACCATACTTACTGTATGCAATGTGACCTGAGGAAAAGCGGTTTATAGAAACTCATGGAAACTGTGAATACAGAATTCTTAGAATAAAATACAGAGCAGATATTGACACCTGGAAATCCACTGGAACTGTGGATATAGGTAAATAGCTATGGTTGTAGTGATTTAGAAATTGGTGGAATAATGCATGTTGTTTAAAGAAGAATAGTTGTTTTTGTGCAATAAATCCTTCCTTGCAACAAAAGAGGGAGGGGAAACATTCCTTGTTCGTGGTTTCCATGTTTCTTCAAATGAATCTGTCATATCAATGACCATCAATGTGGATTTCACTAGGAAAAGTAACTTTTTCTACCAAAGAAGACAGTTGTATGGTTACCTTCTTCATTTCCCTCTAGTCCTACCTGTGCATAATGATATGATATATCACCCTTTCAATAACTGCCATTATTGAGTAGAAAATAGAGCACTAGAACACCACAATATAGGCAAGTATAAGCAAATGTTAGGGATTAGGTGAGGCTGTTGTTCCCACAGCTGGTGTTTTCCTCCAAATCTTGCGATTTGAGGTTCATTCATGCTCAATTGGACTTATTTTAGTCCTTTATTTTCCTAATAATGTTTACAGCTCTGCATGGGTTGAAAATCTTGAGGCAGCATCCACTTTCTCTAAATTGCCAGTATGCTTCTCTGACTGTTGAGTCACATGAAGCACAACTGCTGATCCAGGGAGCTTAATGAGCCTCAGGGGGAGGGGAAGAGAAGATAAAGTCAGATTTGTTTTCACAATCCCCTCCCCATTTCTTCTAGCTAATTTCCTTGTGTCTACAACTGGTCAATGCTTTTGGTTCCAATGCCAAGAATATTGCTGTTATTGCTGGTTTTTTTTTAAATGAACCAAAGATGTCAAACCAAGCTTTAACCACAGGAACACATTGGTGAACCAAAGGAGAAAGAGGACAGTGTCATAGGGAAGAGAAGCCTAGCAATTTTCCTATCTACAATGACAATAATCTGGTTTAGAACTGAGATATTGTTTAATTTGCTTGGACAAGGCTGTAGCTAAGATATTTTCTGCTTAAATTTTGCTCTTCTCTCTTTCTATGAGGATTTCTATGCTGTAAGACCTAGAACTGGCCTTTGAAATTCCCCAGATTGTGGCTAGAAAAATGGTATAGAAATCAAAATTGCCAAACTGGATCGAAGTGTTGGCCCAGTCCAATACTGGGTTCATTTTACCCAGCACAATTTGGACCAATAATCACACTGAAAGAAGAAACTGAGATTCAAAACTTTATATCTGCTCAGACATAAAGATATATGCTTGGGATCAATGCCCAAATCAAGCATGGCTGCTTTTATACCATAAAACCACATTTACACATCAAAATATACTGATATTTCATCACTTATTCCTGATGCACTGAAAACATGTACAGTTTAGGCTAACATCCCATAACAAGCACAGGGTCGCACTTAATGGGCTAAGCTCTCTACCTCTGGATGTGTTTTTTTTAAATATGCTAATAATGAACTTTACCTCCTGACCATTGCCCAGACATTTTTTACCATAGCTTAAGCAAAATGTCACATTACGTTTCCTTGTTTCAGTAATGCGGTGACTCCCCTGGATGCTTCCCCAGATACCGTACCTCTCCAGATGTCAGCTTAGAGGAGAATGAACCAGTTCCAGGCACATCTGGAGGGGAGTTGGTCAATGGCTCTGAGCAGCCATCTGAGAGAGATTTGGCTGAAGCACAGCTGCAGCAGGACAGCCCTGAGACTTCAGGTGGGGAAAGCAGTCAACTGCCTGCTGCACCTGATCGGAGAACAGGTAAGGCAGAGAAAGGGCAGGAGCAGCTAAAGTCAGTCAGATTACTCATGAGGAGGCAGCCTCACCCTTCTTAATGGGCTGCACCAGAAGCTGGTTATTTAGCAAAGCAGAAAGACGGAGGCGATGTTGGGAACAATCTGTTCATTTCTTAGCTGTTGTGATTCCTGCCTTGTTTTGCATTGATGCCTTGACTTGGATGGTGCCTTGTGAACTCTAGATTTTTCTTGCTTCTTGTATTGTGAATTTAATTTTGCCCGGTGCTTTTTTATAAGAAAAGAAGTGCTGGAACTATACATAAGCCCGGTCTCTGCTTCTGCTTGACAGCTTTCATTCTCCATTGGCAAATTGCTTCTCTGGCCGGTCTTCATTGGGTGAGGAATTGCTTCAAGGAGGCGGTTTTTGTGAGTAACAGCCAGCTGGAGCAATAATACACTGCACTAATCAAAGATTAGATCAATCAAAGATCCTCCAAAGGATCCAGCCACTGCCTGCATTGCTGCCATGAAAGGCAAGCTGGCCCTGAACGGTTGCTCTTGCCTGGATTCACATGAGGGTTTTCAAAACTTGGAAAATCCATTGAAAAAAGGTGCTGGAATGCCGTTCTGGTGCGTTCCATGACAAAAAAAAACCCATTGATTTTGCCTGCTAGGTTTATCTTTTTGAGAAACTTCCAAGTGCCTTGTGGACTCATTAAGCCATTGCTCTGGGGACTAGCATTCGTCTGCTTTTGACTGAACTTAATTGGGACAGTTCTGGGTGTTTGGTGAAGGGAATTGCTCACTAAACCACCATTATGCGTGTGAGTGAACAGGACAGCACACCCACTTGCAAAATTCTTCAGCACAATTACAAATCCACAATTGGTCAGCTAGAGTAGCACTTCGTATGACTAAAGTATTTGTGGTCAGCCTCTCTGGCTTCTGAAACATGTCAAGATAGGTGTTAACTAACTCTTGATTCTTACAATGGTTAATATCAAGCAAAAGCACAGACAAAAGAGTGATTAACTCTGGTTGAAGCTAAGTCATGGGCTCACTTGCAAGAGCCCCCTTAATAGTTTTCTAATACATTGATAGGCCAGGCCCTCAAAGGCTTCAAAGTTGCCTTGGAAATTCAACTTCATGTACTTCATATACCAAGCCCTGACTTACTTTAACTATATTTTTCTGATACAGAAAAATCACTGTGGTCTGATTTAAAATCGTGCTATATTCTAGACCAGGGTTTCCTATTTTTGACAGCTTTAAGGCGGGTGGACTTCAACTCCCAGAATTCCTCAGCCAGCATGGCTGACTGGGGAACTCCAAGAGTCCACCCGCCTTAAAGTTGTCAAGATTGGAAAACCCTGTTCTAGACTATAATTTAGTTGGATTCTCACTATGTTAATCCACAACACTAGACCACATTGTGGTATAACATGAAATATGATCCCAGTCAATGTGGATGACCAATTAAAATTTAAAATTCTTAGGAGCATATCTATCATATGAAGTATTGTGTGTGAGCTCTCAATTAAGCTTTATAAATACTTGTTAAATCAATCTGAAATGCAAATTTGAATGGAACAAGGAATGTGGGACACTGATTATTTTTAAACAAAGGGGAACTGTTTTAACATCTGCATCAAAAATTTCAATAAATCTGAAAGCTACGATTTATTCAACGAAAATGGTAGCATTATTATCTACCATTAATTTTTTATGAAAAAGGAATCAATTTAAAAAAAGATTGGAAGCTGCCTTTTTATAATCTTTTCTTTCTTGTTCTTTTCTAATTTTCCATTTTCTTATTTGTTATTCTTTATTCTGTTTCTTTCCAAATATCTGTCTTGTTTTTATCTTGTTAAAATGTCTTTCATAAAAATTATATATATATATTATGGAATGAATGAATCATTGCCTTGTTGGAAATGCAATGAGTATAATGCTTCATTGAAACACATTCTTTGTAATATCTAATGGTTATATTTGGGGAAGAAAGCATTATTTATATCAATTTGACTGAGATAAGGTTTAATATTTACAAAAGTTCATATTTCCTTTTGAAAATATATAACCTATTACATGGACACTGAAAACTGGAAGTAGATTCTGTATGTCCTGATTGCTAAGACATCAGTCCTTCAATACTGGAAAGATAAATGTTTGGCTGCAATTATTCAGTGGACTGAAAACCAAATTTTACCTGCAACTTATAAATGGTTGCTTTGATTATGTATGGACAATTACAGTGAAATATGCTAATACTTTTTAAAATCTGTTATTATATAAAACCTTAAATATACATATATATGAAATGTCCTTGTCTATTCCAAATTTTTGTTGCTTTGCTCTTTTTTCTTTATTCTACTGTTTTGTTTCATTAAAGGCATAAACAATGAAATGGTATGGAGTTGGGGGGGGATGTCTCTAGCTTGTAACTTTATCCTATTGCAAGGGATCATTTTGTTCTATCATTTGTAAGCTAGTAGAGAATTCTGCAATTTCAGCCACTTTTTTAGGGGAAAAAAACTCTGCTGTTTTCTTTCCCATAAATTTTTTTCTCAGGCTTTAGAATTTTCTTTCTAATTGATGATAGTTCTGAAGCTCAGAGGTTAATTCAAATCTTCACCAGTGAAGATAACCATTATTTCACAATGCTAGCTAAAGGGTTTTCCTATTATCTGTCTTCTAAAGGTATACTAGCTGAGTATATATTCAACAAAAACGCAAATAGGATGAGGACTTCCAGTGAACAGCGTGACGATGAGGCAGCAAACTTGGGTGGCTCTTCAGCATAAACTGAGCGGAACTGCCTGACAGCAGGTAGACCAGTCCTGTTCCATGCCTGGAACCGAACCTAAGTTGTCCTGGAGAGGCAATGAAGGGAGGATGTTCTGCAGTTCCAGGGGGGTGGCGACCGCCCCGATATTGGAAAAATAATCCTCAAAAGTCCGCCTAGCTGTTCTGTGGGCTCGCAGGGTTTAGCCACAGATGAACCAGAAGCAAAGAATAAAAGCGGCTTGGGATCAAGTCGCAAAAAAGCTGAGAATCAACATCTAACTATCTGGGTGAGTTTAAAGCCCTACAGAACCCGGAAATTTGAAGGACTCTATTATTGTTATTATGTTGTTTGATGTTGTGAGAGGAGATAGAATGGTCTCCTCTCACAAGATCAAAGAAGTTTCCATCTTCCTTTCTTTCATTCTGAATTCTAAGATAATAGATGTCTTCCAGTTGTTAATCCTTTGTTCAGATGAGCCATGATATTTTAGTTCTTCTTTTCATCAATATAAGCCAGGACATATAATCTATCTCTTGCTCTTGCATCTAGACATGTGTGAGTCTCTTTTTACATAACATTTGATTTAGCCTTTTATAACAAACGCTTGCTACTTGATTGAGCCCACAGAATAACTTGCACGTGATACAGTTGTTTTATAGGTTCTTCAAATCTTGGCATATGTAAGTGTCTTCATCAATGTGTCCATAAAGGATAACTATCCTTACATCCAGATGTGGAACATGAATTACTGCCTTGAAGCTGCAATGCTAAGAATTGTTCTGACTAAAGTATAGTTTATCATATTTTGAAAGTGTCTCATGGAAGCTAATCTAGCCTAGTAGTATAAGATGTCTTTTTGCATATCTTTTAATTGTGGAGAACAATTTGCATCCAGTGGACCTCCTCCCATTTGGTAGCATTGTAAAAATAGCAATAGCAAAAACAATGGCAATAACAGAGATTTTTTCATATTGCTTCATAGTGCTTTATAGCCCTCTCTAAGTGGTTTACAGAATCATATTACCTCTAACAAACCTGAGTCCACATTTTCTCAACCTCAGAGGGATGGAAGGCTGAGCCGATCAGGATCGAACTCCTGTCAATCAGCAGAGTCAGCCTGCAATACTGCATTCTAACCACTGCACCACCAAGGTTCAATACTATACATGTTTTATTTTATAAAAAGATTCCATCTCTCTTCTCAGAGTACATAGCCACTTATCTTTTGCAGGTTCTGATATCCTTTCAAACCACGGTTCTATGGAAGACCCTGGCATCTCATTGTCTTGGGTTGGAAGAGAGTTTGCTTTAACTCTGGTGCATGCTTTTCATTCGCCTCTGACAGTTCTTATAATGCGACTTCTGTGTTGGTATCTACAGTGAGGGTCATGGTTTTCTTTTTTTGTGAATGCTGTATTATTGTTTTCCTGTAAAATTTTCTAACATTTTTCTGTGTGTAGTTTCTCACACTTAATGACACTGTTTCTTCATTCTTTCTTCAACTTTCCTGCTCTTAGCCATTGACAGGTATTCTTGTTATCTGCTTTTCTTGCTATTTTTTAATGTACTGGCCATGTAATGCTTTGTCTTCCCATGCCTCCATTCTGTTCTTCATTTGGTCTTTCTTGTAGG
>JANHFO010007768.1:88342-107301 GCA_032468095.1 Pareas carinatus
ACATTTCTCAGGGCCCGGAGCTGCTCCGCGGTATAAATAATCATTGTTTAAAAATTATTTAAAATTTCAATTAATAAGTTAAGGTAGTTGCTCTCAATAAATACATAAAAAACCTTGGGGGTGAGGAAAAAGGTAATGAGTGAAAATTCAAGGGCAATGATGGAATAAAAAGTCACAGTCCTCATATTTCCAGCGAGAAAGGGAGGATAGTAAAGAGAAGAGGGGGGATGAATGAACCAGGAGAGTTAGTATATAAAAGGATAGTCGGTTGCGTTGGAGCAGTATAGTCCTCGGGCTCTCGCCAGTCCAGGAGCCAAGGCCACCTCAACACTGATAGTGACAACTTCAGGGCCCTGCCACCGCCCCCTGCCGACACTAACCCAGGAAACAATTATGGCAGATTGAGGCAGGCTGTGAGGGGGGGGGAGGGGCCACCAACCAGCTATTCAGCTGGTTTCTTCCTCAACCATCTGATGTACTTGTAACATTCCATGACCACCTATTTGCCTTGGTAGGTAGAGTCTGTCAATGTCGCTGCAAGGATGAAGGTTATAATAGCAGCTGTGCTGTACATTTGTTTCTTGCAGTGAGTTGTTGCTTATATTTGATATTGCACTATTTGCATCTTTTAATGCTTATGCTAGATGTTTCTTTGGAATAGGTTTCAATGCAGGCAACCTATTCTGATGTTTTTGTGCTATTCTAGATGTTCAGTTATTCTTTGTTTCAATTCTTTTACTTCTTTAGTTGGAGGGCTTTGTTCTTCCTGAGGCAGAAGAGAGGGTACCTGGTTTCCAAATAAAAGCAGTTGTATATCTCTGCTGGATTCCTCTAATGCCAACTCTGCCTGATTTGTCTCTACATTCTCAATTACTTCAGGTGAGGCTTTGATTTCTTTGCCCAGGGTAAACCTTTCCAGTTCTTCCAATTCTGCTTCAGTGAATACTTTATTTCACATTATAAATCGACGTTGATCTGCTAGCCTCTGTTCTGTTATTTCTGATTCTGGATGTTGTTCTTTCCAGAATTGGTGCATTCATTTCAAATATCCTCTTCTTGTTGGACTTGATTTGTAATAACAGATCATTATTTCTTTGTTTTTAAACACTCCATATTTGCGAAGGGTAAATACCTTTTCTTCCAGTAGTTCTGCAGCTGATGGCCCTGGTTGCTCAACCAACCATCCTGAGTCCTGTAGTCCACTTTTCACCAGATATTCAGGAACTCCAACATCTGGTGCGGATCTTGTTAACCTGGGTGACGTCCAAATTGGTATAGCTTTCTGAAATTTGTGTATTACCATATTTTTTACAGAAGAGATACTCTTTGTCTGACTCCTCTGATGAGACCTGTCCAGTATGGTTGAACGTCTGGCATAGCTGTCATCTTCCTTAGAGTACCCAAGCCCCACAACCATGTCAAGGTAGTGCCTCACTGGGGGATGATGATGATGGTGATGGTGATGGTGATTCTGATTCAGAATTCAGAAATGTTTTTACATTGAAAACTCATTCCCAGCCCTGAGTATTGCTAGAGAGTTTCTTTACTATTTGCCATTTGGTTTTTTAGCAAATTACTCCACAATGTGCATTTTCATTGTCTTTGTGACAGGATCCAAAATCATCTTCACATCTGCAGTTTAACTTGTGTCCTCTCTCTTTGGGTACTCAAACATATTTACACTTTGAATTCAAACCCTTAAAGTGTTTCCATTTGACTTTGCTGTATTTCATAATACAAAGAGCATTGCCCCTTTGCCTTTTATGGTTAATTATTTTACAAGTCAGTTTCATTATTGCTTCTCTCCAATATTGATTTGGCAGCCCAGTATCTAGAGTCATGTTTCTAGTCATTTCTGGTAGTGTTCCATTCTTATTTCTGCTTGACAATTTTGTTTTAGGAAATAAGAATTTATTTATTTTTCATGTACAGTATGTTGAAAACTGATCCAGAAAAATTAAGGAAAAAGGTTTCTTTTAGATCTTTTCACAGGGAAGAGTCTACAGAATCTGAATGAAATAATTCTAAACATTAAACATTGGCTGTCTCCTTAGTATGAGTTCCTAATCCTCGATGCATTTCCTTTAATGCAGTCAGCACATTTAAATTCATAGAAAGGTGTTTTAATTTTTCATTATTTTGTTAAATCTCTTTTCCCTAGTTTGAAACACAGTGGCTTTCTGTGGCCAAATCTGCTATGACACAACCTGATGCAGTCTTTATGAACACACTCTGATACAATATTTAATTTCCCTGTAACATTGTGTACTTGGTAAAGTTCATGTTGTTTCTAAATCCCTTTCATTATTAATTCATCAACTAGATACACCAGCCAGTAATTTCCCTTGCAAACAATCTTACACCTGGAACTTGTGGTTGTTATTAAGTTCAGAAGACTATTTTCTACTTTGAATTTGTGATTTTATTTATTTCTTTGTGTGTAGTCCTTGACTTACAATCAATCATTCAATGACTGTCCAAAGTTATAGCTGCACTGAAAAAAGTGACTTATGACCATTATGACCATTTTTCACATTTGTAACCATTGCTGCATCCTCGTAGTCATGTGAACAAAATTTGGATGTTTGGCAACTGACATGTATTCATGTGGTCACCTTTTGCAAACTTCTGACAAACCAAGTCAATGAGGAAGCCAGATTCACTTAACAACTGTGTTACTAACTTTACAACTGCAGGGGCAGGAAAGGTTGTAAAACGGGGCAAAATTCATTTAACAACTGTATTGCTTAGCAACAGGAATTTTGGGCTCTATTTTGGTTGTAAGTCGAAGACTTATCTGTATTTATTCAATGTGTGTGGCTGCTCATCTCAACAAGGGACTCGTTTTTATAATCCAAATGCAGAGGTCCTTTTCCTTCAGTTTCAATGCTCTATCCATTTGCAAAAAAACCAAAATCCTCACAAATACTAAGACTTCATAACTCATGTCTAGTCAGAGTCGTTAAAGTAATGAATGACTGTCCCTCTGTCTAAAGAAAATTAATTTTGTTGAGTTTGGTTTGAATTTATTCTGCAAGTAGCTCCTTTAGCAAGATATGACTTTGCTGAATTGCCTCTTTTTGAGCCAGTCTGGCTTCCCAATGACTCGCTCCTTTGAAATTTGTCTTCTGGATTTATCTTTTATGGAAGGTTTCAGTGGCCTTCCTTATTGAGCAGCTCTTTTTGAAGGGCTACCCCACAGGAAAAATATGATTTGTTAATTTGTAAACTCGTCCTTTAATTTCCTCTTCCTTCGTTTGCTTTCTTTGATTAAATCCTGCAATTGCTCTTGAACAAAAATTAATCTTACATTTTGTTTGAAGGAAATTAATAATTTAATCATATTCTGGAGATGGATTGTTGTTATTATTATGCATTTATTAATTTAGTCAAGCATGTATGAGAAAACAAGTATAAGTATAAACATACCATATAAACATATAACTATAAACAGGTATAAATATATGTGTAATAAATGAATACAAATAAATGGGAACAGTAGGACAAGGGCAGTAGGCATACTGGTGCGCTTATGCATGCCCCCTTACAGATCTCTTAGAAATGGAGGGAGGTCCATGGGACACAGATTAAGATTAAAGTTTTGAGGCTTTGAGGATGTAACAACAGCATCAGGTAGTGAGTTTCAGCCATTGTTGCTAAAGTCATATTTTCTTCAATTGAGTTTGAAGCGGTTTACTTTGAGTTTGTATCTATTGTTACCCCATGTATTATTGTGGTTGAAACTGAAGTAATCATTGACAGGTAGAACATTGTAGCAGACAACTAAGCTTAGGTCAGATCATAGGCAGCGTAGCTCTAAGTTGTCTTAAGTCCAGAATTTCAAGCCTGGCAGCATAAGGTATTCTATTTCGGGTTGAGGAATGGAGGACTCTTCTCATAAAATATCTCTGGACTTGTTCACTTGTATTAATGTCTGTTATACAATTGTGGAAGAGTAAGTCTGTTTTTCCAACATCAAATGTACATTTTGACCCTCCAGCAGCTTTATAATTTCTAAGAAAGAACTTAAGTGGCTAGACAAAGTAAAGACAAATAGTTTTATTACATAGCATCATCATCAAAGAGATCCATGAAATCATACAAGCCAAGTAAAGAGGTTTATACCAGGAGGTTTTTTTCTTCATCATGACTCCTGGATTATAGATCCTGATTTATGTGGAATACACTATTAACTGAATTACCTAAATATAAACAAACAAAATATTTTGGAATATACCAAATGGCAGAAGTGCCCTATAGTAGTAGTAGTGGGCCATCTGGAAAGCCAATATGGGGACAATCCTTTTTCTGCACAGAACCAGTACGATATCAACTAAGACAATAGGGAAAAGATAATGGGAAAACTCTTTATCTAATTGTGGTTCATGCAATGACTGGACAATGGTGAGGCATGAACATCTAAGAGGCTGCGAAAAATTTACAGTGGTATTAGAAAATGGTAATGTACCCTTCCAGCAATATGGGTAAGCCATATACTGTATAAACTCTAATAACTGTAATATGCAGACCCAAATCATGAAATAATGAACAAACTGTCCCCTCATGATAAATGCATGATACATTAGGAATAACTTATGCCTTTGCATTAGAACCTGGAAAAACATCATACAAACAGGGAGTACCTAGAATGTATAGGAAGTATAGAATTCTGTATGGATTTTATGTGTATCATTTTATATATAGTATGCTGGTCCCAAGTCTTGCTTGACCTGGTCTGTTGAGAATTGTGTTTGAAAAATTCGATTTCACTTCAGAAATGATAAACTTTATCAGATTTTTACTTGATTCAGTTTCCTTATTTGGTCACTCTACTGAGAACAGATTTCTATCTCCATTCTTGAAGTTCAGTAAGTAATAAATGCCTCAGGAGGTAAATCCGTCTTGTCTTTTATAGTGCTATGTGGTGCACTGCTTGCAATTTCATGTGCTAGTGAACATCATTTTGGCAACACCCTATGATTTCCCCCCTCTAGCTTATCTTTAGCCAACAAATGTCATACTTTTCATTCATTTGTTCATTCATTCATTTGTTCATTCATTCATTCATTGAATTTGTATGACAGCCCATCTGATTGTGACTTTGGGTGACAAACAATCTTGAAATAAATGAAAAACAATTTCCCATTATAAATACAAAATGAAAATGCGTAGCATTTGTTGATTTAGAAATCAGTGCAAAATTGGTTGCTGAAGAATATATGGATGCAACTTACACACATACAATATTTAGCCTTTTCTGCCTCAGCACTCACTCTTTGGAACATTATCCCCCCCAGAAAATAAATTGGTCTGCTGGCTTTAAGATTGTTATATTGATTAATCCATGACTTCCATTTTCCTACTTTTTCAGTTTCTCAGTTGTAGTTTACGTTTATAATTGGGTTTCTAATTTGGCTTTAAATGGGTTATTGTGTTTTTACTGATTTTTGGATTTTGATTATTGGTTATGTTATTTGGGTTTTTATTACTTGTGTGTTACAAAGATGATATCAGTGGCCATAAAAGTGAATGAATGAATTAATGTCCAATAGACAGAAGATCCTTGAAGAGGAAGTTGTTCAGTCAGTGCTATGTGGAATGAGAACATGGATGCTAAAACGTATTTCTATTTTCAGCTGAAAAATGCTAAGAAAATAAAAGGTTTTAAGGGCTTTTGGGCAAATGATTGATAGCACCATAAATAGTAATAATCATAAAAATAAAAATTCTGAGAAATGCTTTGACTTTTTTCTTCCTAAGTAAACATGGAAGAGTTGATTGAAAAAAAATGAAGGGTTACAAATGGAACTGTTAACCCTAACTTGAACTTGGTAGTACAGGAATTAAGACTTAATCACTAAGTGATAATTTGATGTTAAGAAGCTATAAGGAGATCCCTATACCACGTACTCCTATTTGGCACAAGGATGAAGCTTCTAAGTCCTTGAACAATCTGATCTTTCAAAGATGGATCTTTTGATGTCTGCCACTGTTCCTTTCCAAAGCTTTAATTACTTTGCATAGAAAATAATTATAATTTTAATACATGGACTTTCTCCAAGAATATAACCTATAGTGTAAGAATATTTTTTGTTCTGTAGTCTGCCAGGCCTAAAAGGTTGTGCTGTACAATTGCAGTTACAATCAGTTTACTGAGAGGCAAGTTTACAATATTTTTATCTTAACTTCTATTATTATGAGTTCTATTTGTCCTGATTCAGAAAGATTTAGCATTACTTGTTGTGGAATGTAGACTGGATTCCCAGGAGGGAGGGGCTGGATTTCAGAGTACCAAGAGACAGCATAGTGTAGACCAGAGACTGAGTGCCTGTACAAGTTGCAGCTAATGAGGCATGGCTCATGGCATTGTCGCCTTGTGCTGCTACTCCTTTCTGAGCCTGCGCATGGCCTCTGTGTGCACTGTTATCTGATGCTCAGCTCTGAGGCAACTTGGCTCAAGTGATGACTGAGAGGGATCTGAGTGCCCGCTGTGGCACATATGCCATAGGTTCGCCATCCCTGGTTTAGATAGTTTGGTGGAGTGAAAGAGGGTCAAAGAAGATTCCTCCCTAGGAGTCTCAGAGTGTATCTTTAATAATGCAAATAGTTGCTTTAGTTTGACAAGATTTCTGTCTATAGGGAAGGAATAATAAAGGAAAATGCTGAGAAGTAACTCTCTGTATCTTTTTTTTTAAGCCTGACATTATGTTTTTATCATGCTTTCTACAATGCTTCCTCTGTTCAGACATATTGCTTTTGTATCAATAGGTGCAAGAATCTCATTGCACTCATGTCAGAAGGCACTTCTAGGTTTAAAGGATTAGCCACTGTTTCCTGGATAATGCCCAGTTAGGGGCTCCTTTCATGTCCCCAGAAAGGGGAGATGGCGCAAAAGAAGGGAGCTCGCCCTGCCCCATGGCACCACTCAGATCCCAAACCAGATGAGCCACCATACTCCTTGGTGCAAGAATGTAACAGATATTTTCTTGCATTTATTCTCTTGCTTACTAGAGTATAGCTTATTTTTCATTTAACAAGTAAATCAATATTAAATTACGTTGGGTCAACAAATAAGTAGGAGATGAGAATAATGTACAAAATAATGATAGCATACTGGACTATGGGATCTGCAGGAGGAAAAGGCAGGACAGAATAACAGAAGTGGTATCACAAGTCTGAGATGCAAATCTTGACACTTTTATAATGCACAGTGACACCACACAGATAAACCAAAGAGGCAGAGTTTGTGATGCAGTGTCATTCTGATGAAAGCTGCAAGAGGCTGAAGACTGTTGATGTTGAATCAGGAATTAGTGTGAACATTGCTATATATGATGTCAATGGTGCAGTGGTTAAAAGCAGCACTGCAGGCTATTTCTGCTGACAGCCATCAGTTCAGCAGTTCAATTCTCACTGGCTCAAGGTTGACTCAGCCTTCCATCCTTCTGACGTCAGTAAAATGAGGACCCAGATTGTTGGGGGCTGTGTAAACTGCTTAGAGAGTGCTGTAAAGCACTGTTAAGTGGTATATAAATTCATCATCTATAACATCAACATATGAATGATGCAACAAACTGAGATCATAGACAGATAACACGGGATGTGGGATAATATTAGAACTATAGAGACTATGACCCTTGTAGAGATTTAGATTAAAATGAATGCATGGAGGAAGAAAGTAAAATTGGCATGTATCTGCTGGTACTGTGTATATATTTCTGAAGGTATAATTTGACATTTGGGTGTACTATTCATTCCCACTCTCTGATTTGCATTCATTTACATTAAAGTAAACATTTACATCACTCAAGACTGGTCTCACTATTTGTGATTCTCCTTTATAAGAAATTGCATAATAGGCATTCACATTCAAAGTTGTTATTCATGTAATCTGCAAAAACATCAGTCTTTCATAGTGGTTTTTTAAATCTAAAAGCACAGCAACAATGATTGGCTAAACTCACTTTTGATTTTCTTGTTTACATATTCATAAGCACGACATCTATAAAAATGTGAAATACAGAATTTCTTGTTTTGTTGGGAGAATATATGTCTCTCTCTCTCTCTCTTGATGAAATTCTTTTTGATTGCTGGAAAGACACAGCCAGACTGTTTGTCAAGCAGCCTTTTGTTTGATGAATATTTTCCTTGTCTGGGTCAATCGGTTTTGTTGATTGTTTCCTGCAAATGTTTCAAATGATTTTTGTACTCAGTACAACTCAGTACATCTGAGCATATTTGTTGTGAAGACAGAACAATTAAATTGCTTGTCTCAAAACTACTTTTCATCATGTCAGTTATTATAAGGTGAGCACAGGGCAGAAGAAACTAAATCACTATTCCCAAGAAAAAAACAATACAATAATATGAATGCAGACTTATACTGTGTATCTTAACATTGTGAGTCTACAGAAATCATGTAGAAAACCATATTTTTCCTGATAACTCTATAAGAAGACATCTAGATGTAACAATTTGATATTGAGCATGGCAATATTTGCTCATGTCTTTGTTTCATATATGATTTTAATTAAAATCTTTAAGAACAATAAGAACCAATACAAACTAGATTAGAATAGAGAAAATGAAAAAGGAGAACTGAAAAGGTTAAAATAAAAGTACATAAGGAAAAAAAATAGAAGTAGAAAAATGAGACATAAAGATATAGAAAGCAGCTTCCAATATTCTTCACAACTATAAATACAGTTGTATTATATTTTAACGTCTCTCTCATTATGTCTCATTGTGTTACATTATGTCTCTCTTCTTTCTATAATCTGCTCTGTCTAATCATCAAAGATATAAATCGCAAGAGGGCTATTCAGTTTTAACATACATGGCCTCTTTGACCCCTCTTTTAACCCAGTGGTCTTCAAGAGACTATCTATGTTAACACTGAACAGCCCTACCTCAACAGAGGGGGAGAGATACAACACCACCTATCTGTTGTTTACAACAGTCCTTTCAGCAGTCTCAAGAAAGTTCCACACTTATTTACACTCTGATTCAGATGACTCCGAAGGCAAGATAAACCCCCAGTGATCTCAATAACTCAGAGAACTAACAACCAACCTTTTGAGTGGTAACTATTAGAATGGACAACAAAGGAGACTGGAGGCATCAGGGTGCATTAAACAACGTTTATTAAGCAGTAACACAAGCAACTAAACTCCAGAAGCCGGCAAACCTTGGCTATTGTCTTTTTATACTTGGCGTGTCTAGGCGTGTCTTAGCCAACCATCTTTTAACCCGGTAATTACTTTGCTTCCAGACCAGCCCACATAGACTGGGGGATCTTTCCAGGCCGGCTCCAGGAAGTCTGGTAAGTCTTCAGTATATAACACCCCTACCGCTTAGATGGTTTCGCATGGCTACAGACGTAGTCATCCAAGTGGGCGGCTGTTTGGCCTGCACAGTTCATTTGGCGTTGGAAATGCAGTGGAAGAGGTCATGCCCGTCTGAGCCTCCAAAGCCACTGCTGGTGGCTTCTGTGAGACTCCGGGTGCAGCCTCCTCCCGTGTCGAAGATCCATCATCGTTCTCAAAACTGCAGGACAACCATTTATCAGGTGAGTCCTCGTCTTCATCCCCTGGGTAGTCTATGGGGGGAGGAATATTTGCGTTGATGTCCTGGGTACTTGCATCTAGTAAAACTCTGTGTTTTGCTATTCCCCTTAGCTGATCAATGTGGTGCCGCCATTTTGTTTCATTGGCTAGGGTGATCACATAAGACCTGGGCCCCTTTAGCTCTGTCACTGTTCCCAGAACCCATTTGCTTTTAGCACTATAATTTCTGGCATAAATCTTGTCTCCCACATTTAGTTGTCAGGCCTTATCGGTTTTCGCTGTGCTACTGCTGGGCGTGTAATTTGAATGGAGGCAGTCTAGGACCGTTCAGAGCTTGCGTTGCATTTCTGCTGGGCTGCAGCCTGTTGACTTGTGGGGGGTTACATGCTGCCATGACAGGAATTTGTTCAGCCTTTCCTGTCATGGCCCCGGTTGTTTCCGTCTCAGGGCCTCCTCGGTAGACTGGGACACGTGCTCCGCTATGCCATTTGCTGCTGGGTTGTGGGGCACAATCAATGCATGGGGGATACCCCTTTCCCCCAGATATTGTTCAAGGGCCCCATAGGTGAACTGGGGCCTGTTATTGGACACAATAAGGTCAGGGAGACTGTGGGTGGCAAAAATGCCTTCAAACACCCTGATCACGGCCTCTGAGGTGGTAGATGGCATTAGCCTAACTTCAAGCCAATGGGAGAAGGCATCGACTACTACAAAGGCGATGTGGAGCCGTGACCAAGGCCCAGGTGGCTTTTCCTATTATCTGGGGGGAGCTTGAGGCAATACTGGTCTGGACTCCTGACAGGGAGTGCAATCCCCTACCCATGCCTGAATATCGTCATCCATTTTTGGTCACCACATGTAGCCCCTAGCAAGGGATTTGATGTGGTCGATCCCAGGATGACCATCATGAAGGGAGGCCAGGACCCTTGGGCAGAGGCTTTTGAAGAGGACGACTCTTTCGCCCCACAATATACAGCCCTCCTAATGGAAAGATCCTCCTTGCGAGTCAAGAATGGACAGAAGCAAAGCTGGCCAGCCACTCAAAGCCCAATTCAAAACTGCCTGCATGGTTTTGTCCTTTGCTGTAGTGAGGGCAACCTGGCTCGCTGTCACAAGGCTGGGCTGGTCTCAATAAGAAAAACTGGGCATTCCTCTGGCTCAGACCTCTGTGCCACAATGGCTGGGCAATGGCTTAGCACGTCAGCATGGCCTAACAATTCTCTGTATGGTGGACTAACTCATAATTATAAGCAGCCAAGAACACTGTCCACTTGAGAAACCTGGGGGAGATTACCAGGTGTGTGTGTGGATCAGTCTCCCACTAAAGGGCCCAATAGCGATTTGTGATCGGTCACAATAACGAAACGCCTGCCATAAAGATATTCATGAAAGTGTTTAATGCCGGCCACAGTGGCAAGCACTTCTTTATCAACCTGGCTGTAATTTTGCTCAGGTGATGATAAGGTATGGGACAGTATTAAATAGTTACATAGGCAACTAAACTTCGGTTGCTGTCTTTTTATACTTGGCGCATCTAGGCGCGTCTTAGCCAATCATCTTTTAACCTGGTAATTACTTTACTTACAGCCCAGCCCACGTAGACTGGGGGATCTTTCTAAGCGAGCTCCAGGAAGTCTGGTAAGTCTTCAGTATATAACAGTAACTACCAGATAACTGCAGAGAATATAAATCCTTCCATTCCCCAACATTCAGTTAGAACTGAAAAAGCTTCCTGGATGAGAAGTAAAATGTTTTCAAGGGGAAAAAAAACAACCCAAGACAGTCCAGTTGACTTTTGAAAAAGCACCATTGGGACAACCATGATCTGGATGATTAAGAATCATAATGTAATTTATTGAATTCATATAAATAATTTAATTTTAACTCTTTCTAATAAGGAAAAACTAAATGCAGCTGTTACTTTTCAAAAGGATAATTTTTAGACTAGAATGTCCAAGTCTTGTTTAAGCAGGCAGACATGAATGGTTGTTCAAATCAAGCCAGAACTTAGAGTAACTCAAATCTGGTTTAGCTGATGGCCTAAGGAAATCAGTCAAGGAAAAGGCTCTATCTGGAAAGAATATACGTTCTTTTGTCCACTCTTTGCTAAGCAAAAATGTATTCTTTACATGACACTTAGGCTTTCCCCAATAAAGCCATGCAATGGCCACAGTGGTGAGTCATTAACATGAACAGACTTTATATTGCTATAGAGAGAGCTCTATAAGAATCATTAGTTCTGATTGCCACAAAACCTAAACATAAAGTAAAGCTTACAAATCTTATGCTTATCTAACCTGAATTCTACTTTTCAAAAAGAACTCAAAAGCATGCTTTTTACCACACAAACATATCTGCAAGTAAGCTTTCTATTATGGGTTAGAGACTTACTCCTTCTGTACTCCAGATGACATCACCACTGCTAGTTGTGGTTTTGCACTTCCTTTGGTAGTTAACTGACCAAACTATCTTTGCAGTGGCACTTCTGTTTGCTTTTTTTAAAGCAATGGGTACTTTGTTTTTCTGCACCCAGCTTGTTTTCCAAGCAGACTGACGTCTGCTTACCTGTAGACAAGAGATGTGAGTGTCCATGTATAATGGAGAACAAGAGAGCTAAAACTGAACTGTGACTTCAGACAAAAGGTAAAAGTTCAAATTTTTAAAAAGGTTAGAGTTTATAATCTCAGTTGGAGCTAGAGTAATACTTTTAGTGGATCTGCACTTATGCTGTGTTCACATGTGTTTAACAAGGTCAATTAGAAGTCTTAGGTCTGTGTGGGGCCTAACATGCTAAGCTTGATTAGTTTTATTTGTGTGTATGAGAGAGAGGGGCTTGATATGTTGTGTGACACCAACCTATTTGGTTAGTTTGTAGCTCAATATATTTTGCACACTCAGAACTTGATATCCTGGATTGAATTTTGTTTTGACTATGGTAGTTTTATTTTGCAAGACATTGCAAGAAATATGTCAGGATTAATGAGTATTTTCCCTTTCCCCCATTTTCCTAGGAAAATTTAACTAGGAAAAGTTAAACAAAGGGTCTCTTCTTATAGAGCGACGAGAGGCGGTTACAGGATTGCCTCATATCTTGAACAAACAAAGCCAAAGGGTTCTCAAAATAACCAGTTGCCCTCAATAGACATGAAATCCCCCATAGATTAAATAAAGATATCCTGCAGAAGTACCAGGAGCAAAACCAACAAGGAGTGAAAGTATAGTAGGACTTTCCCTCAAAGGCGGCTGTCTGTCTAAATCAGTAAATCATTCAATTACTTTTGGTGCAGAGTTGCAGAAGAATTGGAAAAGAAACTGTGAGGCTGCACTCACATACAAAAAGGGCGGGGCTTGCATTGTGATGGGACAGTGCTCCTTCCATCATTTTGATGAAAGCTTCTGACTGGCAGATGCCTCTGAGAAAATGCTATGACTTAAGAAGCATGTTCTCCTAAAAAGAAAGAGGCATGTTAAGGACTGCAATCGGTTAGGTACAGACAGACAAGATTCTCTGATGGTGAGTATTTCTGTCAATATCTCTGTGTTAGATGTAGTTTTAGTTCATTGATCCTGTCAACAGACTCTAGGTAGTTTATAATGATTCTGTAATTCCTGGTATGAATGAAAAGCCAAAAGATCCACTGCAGAAGTTGATTGAAAGGAGAGGGCCGGAGCAGTAAATCATACTTAGACGGAGCAGACATCCTGCTCTGTAATTGGAACTGGGCTTTGCAGGAGAATTATTTCAGTGGTTAGTTTTTCCAGCTCAGAATTTTGGAAACTTTTGATCTAGAAGAGACTGTACAATAAAATAATGCAGGATATTCCTAACTCCTAAACACTGAAAATAAAGTATGTTAATTGAGTTGGTCTTGAAGAAGTGGCTGTTACCCTGTCACCAGCATACAATTATGGCAGCCTGCCTTAGCTAGTATTCCAAAATTCATTTGATTACATGTACCAGGATTCCCATCCAGTCACTCAATTTTGTCATAGGAATGGCTCCTACCATCTTAAGACTGTGACCATATAATGGATTTTAAGACTTCAATATTGTTAAACATTTTTTCTCTATTCGTAGCTTCATTCTATTTTTTACATCAACCTGCCCAACTGATCTTGATATCTCACAATTTTCCACATTTTGGAAGTCTTTAAATTAAAGGTGTTTCCTATATATTCAAAATAATTATCTATGTTTGTTTATAACATGAGAGAACTTCTGGATGCTATTTTTCCTTCTTTCTTCTGCTACAGTCAGTTGCATAATCCTGACAACAAATAAGCAGCAATGTAATACAAATTTCCAAACTCTGGCACTCCCAGAAAACTAATTTACATTTTAAAAATTTTCTTCAGGGTGGATGAAATTTGTGAGTGTTTGAATTTCTCACTGCAGGGAACTGCTTGGTCTGCTCTCCTGCCTCCCACCTTGTAACTAGGCCAGCATTTCAGACCAGCATTCAAATCAACAGAGGAAAAATACAATTTTGCTAGAATGCAATTTTCACAGATTTTGGATACCATCCAATGCAGAATTTGCTGGGATAACATAAGTATCCCTGGAATACTGTGTTTTCAGTGTTTATTCAACAAATGTGGATTGTGGTAAATCATGGTAAACTGAAGGCTTTTGACGTTTCTTGATGTAGTGGTCAATAGTTTTGAAGTCAATCTTCTTTTCAAACAGCATCCATTCCCATAGCAACCTATTAAGTAGATTGTTTTACTAATCACTAGACAAATGCACGCAACCTAATGTCAATAAAGTATTAATTTAATTTATAAACGACCAAAATCATATGGTCCTTGTGAGAATTTGCAGTCATAGAAATATGTGAGTTTGTCTTGTGTGAATGTGTGTGCGTGCACACACAGTCTGTGCAGGGATGATAAAATTGTATGTCTCTTTTTTGTGAAGAAAACTGGAATGGTTACATAACTTAAAGAGCAATGAAAGCTCTGGAGACGGCATACTCAATGTATAATAACTCTGGAACACTGAGTTCACAAGAGTGAACATTGATTGGTTGACATTCCTGCCTTTTAATTACTAATTCAAACAGATTTTTTTTTTTTACAAATCAAAGCTAAATATGTGGATGCAAATTATGTAGTTGTGGGTGCTCGACCACTGGAGGTTTTCAAGAAGAGTCTGGATAGCCATTTGTCCAGAATAATATAGCGCCTTCTGCTTGAGCATGGGTTTCAACTAGAAGACCTCAAAATTGCCTTCCAACCACATTATTCTATGTTCTGCATACATACACACGCAATAAATAGAGAAATTGCTAAATCAAAAATGGTATTACACTAAAATGTTTACAAATCAGTTTTTAAACAATGAACGGAATATTTACCACACTGAATCATATTGTCCAGTCTTTTAACTTCATTTATAGGGAGGCATTTCAAAGATAGGTGACAGATTGCATCATCGAGGTAACCTTTGGCAAATGGTACATAAGTATCTCTACCTGAATGAATGAGGATCCTTTTTGGCAACAAATTAAGCACAGTAGGTCAAAAGTCTTTTATAAATAGACAAATTTCAGATGTTTAGAATATAACCGAGCCACATATTAACATCTTTATATATCAATTTATTTCCGACAGTCTGATTTATAATAATAAGAGTATTAAACCAATAAAAGTTAACAAGAGATCGAAGTATGTGAACTATCATAACTTTACATTTATTATGTCTTTAATATAAAAAAGATTGACAATTAATCTTTTTTGAGCATTTGTTAAAAAGTCCAATAAATCTGAAAAATAACTGTTTAATGTATTATTTCTTAAGAAAAATATTTAATATTTCCTGATGCTTGAAATCAGTGATTTTGGAAACTTTCATTCTATATTGTTGATATTTATTTTAGCATATTCTTTAAATTGTTAATAAAACTGAATTGTTGATTTAGTTTCTAAAAAAGCTTTATTCCCAGGGTGAGCCAATGGGTCTCATCCAAGCAATCATAACAAATGCTTTAGATGGGTATACTTCAATTTAATTATTTTGGACAGATTATTTTCTTCTTGTAAACTTTCAAAACATTTGAAGCAATCATTTTTAATTAGCTGATTAAGAGTAGCTATTCTATGCTTAGCCATTTAATTCTTTTTTGAAGGACCAGTTTTTCATGTGAGCCAACGTTCCATTTTTATTTCTTTCCCAGTATTGCCAAAATATGACTGTCTTCAATGTTGGAAACAGGATTCTCTTATATTTTGAAACAAAAACTTTTAAATGTGTCAGATTACTGCCCTCTAAATGGGACCATAATGGAATATAATCAATACTATTTTCATTCCAGGGCAAAACTAAAATTAACAAATAAACTCAGTGATATAACTTAAAATCATGAAAATTAACCTCCCTTGTTTGCACATGTCATAACTCTGATGAAAAAAAACTCTGGAGTTCGCCTGTTACATTCAAATTTAATCATTAACTTACAACCTGTTTAAAATATTTAAGTGGAATTAACACAGACATTCTCCTATGTACTATTCTTACAATAATAGTGATTTTTGTGCAATTTCTATGTCTATAAATTCACAGATATTTCAAAGTACTAAAGGAATATTTTCTTAGTTTTTTGTATTTTCCTAGAAATTTTATTGCCTATTGACAAAATAAAAATTTGTTCTAATTTACTCTACTTAATTTACCATATTGTTATGCAGTGTTCACAAATTTTTGTAGAGAAATCTGTTATATTGTGCAAATATAATAGCTTAGATTTAACTTCTGATGATCTGTGTACCTTGAATATCACAAGTTCATTGAATCAAACATGCTACATTATTCTTTATTTTTTTAAAAAAAACCCTTTAAAATGAGGACCCAGATTGTTGGGGGCAATATGCTGACTGTGTAAAGCGCTTAGAGAGTACTGTAGAGCACTGTAAAGTGGTATATAAGTCTAAATAATAATAATAATTAACAGCTAGATAGAAATTAACACAAGCTAATAGACAAAAAGCAGGGGGAAAGAAAAATAAAATTTAAAAAAAGCAAAAGATTTTTTTAATAATAAAATAGAAAAGAATGAAAAAATTCTGATATTCTTTGCAGCAGTTACAAGTACAAATATTTTTAACCTTTTTCTAAACTGATGTCATGTTGCTCTTCTTTTTGTACTCTAATCTGTCTAACCATCAAAATCATTACATTTGTATGTATATGAGAGAAAATGAGGGGGTGATTACTAAATCGAAGAATGGTTAACAATAATGAATTAAAATGTTGCCTTGCACCACTTGAACATTTCTTTGTAAAAACCATTAAGATTTGTACTGAGCCAAGACTGTAGCTAGCTGTGATCCAGAAACGATTATCTGAAATCTTCTCAATAGTTAGCATCATGATAAAACAAAAGTGTTTGTGGAATCAAGCAGTTTCACCAGAAGTACAAAGGAATATCATGAAATTACAATGCAAGCTCTCTTCCTTATATCCCTGGATGCTATATTGTAACACATATAGAAAAGAAGCGGAGGTTGCATTACAACATTACAATGCTTGATTTATCATTTGCATCTCTCCCTTACTACAGACACTTACATATTGAAACCAATCGAGAACTTTGAAAATGTATTAGCCTTAAACTTTTAACATTTCTAGCAAATATAAACTGAGTGATATATCCTTAAAGATTGCCCTAGTGACATGCTTAGAAGCACATCAATAGGAGCTCAGTCGCATAATGTTCAAGAAAGAAAAAAATGCATAATCAGTTACAGGAAGAGGTATAAAAGGGTGGCAAATAGTATAAAATGGCATTTCACTGCCCCATAATATGGATTACTTTGTTTTGGCTTAATGTGATGGGATTCACAATTTTTTGTTTGTAAAACATGATTTATCAGTCATTGTTATATGTAAATCCATGGATTGTGGTTTTATTCAGCAAATTAGTCAAGCAACCATGACATAGTATGGTATACAAATGATGGTGTAGAGTTAGATGGAATTTGTATACTGTATAGTTCAGTATCTCAGTGGAGAAATAAAATGCAGATGGATTTCCCACATATAATGTAGCATTTTTGTATTTGAATTTGGTAGTAAATACCATGACACTGAGCCCCACCATCCCTGATGCTTCATTGATCCAGGTAAGCTCTTTTTTCTCATTATTCTTCCAAGACCAAGGCGGGGATGAGGAAACAGCTTTTGTGATTAGACATTACTGAAAGTCAGTAATACCCTTTGAGATGCCATTGGCAAACTTTCAACTTTTTGACTGCTTTGTCAGAAGCAATCTGCTCATATTCTACAGAAAGCAAAAACATAGGCAATTGCCTTCTAGAATTTCAGCAGGAATATTGGACTTCGATTGAGTCATGTCTTTAAACTTAATAAGAATAACATGAAGGACAATCTTGCCATGACTACGTTTGTTCTTGCTAGTTTATAGAACTTTTATCGTAATGTTTCTCAATAGAGCTTTGATTGAAGCTATTTCACCCTCCATTTACATATTATCCATCTGATTTTATATCTCAAAATGATTCTATTTCTTTTTTATTATTGAGCTACTGTGTTAACATAAACTGATGTTTGGCTGTGCATGGAAAAGATATTCCTCCTCTATTCTGATTGTTTTCAGCTGCAATACTGACAAAGGTTGTGTAGATATGGCACAAAGGCTTGGCCATATAAAAGCTACAACATCAGGGAAGCAACAGAGGTTCTCTTTGCAATTCAGAGAGAGGTATACCAACCACTGCCACGGTTTTGCATGATTGTCCTCCACAATTTGCCTTGTTCTGCATTGATGGGCTAGCATCTTCTCTTTCTCTCTTAATACCTTGGGAAATATATCCATGCAAAAATAGGGGCTAATACAAATAATGACGTTGAATTGAAGTTGAAAACTGCATCTCATAAACAGAGTGCACTTACATTGCTAACTTATATTTGTAACAATAAACACCTTTTTCTACAAGGTTATGCTTCCTCGCCAGGCACACTTATTTCAGCTTCAGACTGCTTTTGATGTTATGGCTCAAGCTAACTCACAAATACAAGTAGTAAATGAGATTTCTATCAGTTCAATGCAGTGATAGAAAATTGAGTTTACTACTTGCGTTTCAGTGCAGAGATGCCTCTCTGACTCAACTCTGAGGCTTCTTCATACTCATTTTGGTTTCGACTGGATCAACATATATGAGGTGTGATCATTTAATTCCGAGACTGTACTCGCTGTGGGGGAATGAATCACGCAATTGCCATGCGCACAGCAGTGATGTATAATGACCTTGAGGAGAAGCTACACAAAGTTTCAAAACGGTATCTTCATTGAGTCCTGGGTTGCAGATGTTTTAGTTAGCACGGGCATTCGCACATTTGCGAAATCGTGATGGACTCTAAATTGGAGCAGAAAG